>VZSC01010152.1:228078-301316 GCA_013398225.1 Steatornis caripensis
TGATCTCTAGAGGGCCCTTCCAACCCCTACCATTCTGGGATTCTGTGATCTCCCATGAAAAACAAGGGTTTATGTAAGGATGTGTTTCGTTAGTTATGAGATCATCCTGAGAGAACGTTCTCTGCACAGACCACTCACCTCTGAAACTCTGCTGCGTGGAAGACGAACAATATCAAAACTTAAACTCCTGGTTTTCATGTCGATAGTTACTTCCAACTGGACTTGCTCTGCTGTTTCTCTAAGATAGCATATAATATAGCAGTAGAAAACTACAGCTAGCCTCAGCAGAAGCCAATCAACTCCAACCTGATGAAATACTGGAAATGGCTGGATTTGTCTAGGGAAAAATTCTTCACCCTGAAAATAGTTAGGCAGAACTAATTAGAAAAAAGAGGGAAACAGAGATTCATTAAATGTGTCTTGATTATTTGTAAAAGCAAAACCCAAAGTGGGAATCTGAGTCTGGGTGAGGTAAAGGAATATGTGTGCATTATTCCTTCTATGTATGATTATTAAATCATGTCTTTTTTTACACATCTAACTTTTTAATGATTCTTTTTGGCACTGAAACTGCATTACTGAAGTGGGAGTGGGAAGATTTTAAAATAACAGCTTGTAATTTTAACCCTCTTTTAAATTTAGAGAGTTTTGTTGCCAGGTGTGTCTTCTCAGTTTTTTAAAGCTCTGGAATTATTCTGATATTTATCAACTGACTTAATAGAAATCCTTTGGTGGAGACTAGGTAGCTGGGAAACTAGTCAATGAAATGCGAAACCTTCTGTATTTTCTTGTATTGGTATTACCCTGGTATAACTTCATCACCTGCAGCAAGATTTGTTTTTCAAAAAAAACCACACTTACAGAAACTACAGACAGAAATGCATCTAGACGTCATTCTGCCTTTCAAATGATAGCTTTTTAAGCATTCATAATGTCTGATGCTTTTATAGCTGGAACTGGTTTATGCCTCTAAACAAGAGGTCATAGTGAGAAGTCCTAACCATCTACTCTGAGAGTGCTCCACTGTTCCAAAGTACCAAATTGACAAGTTTCTCCTAACTATCCATTCCGTGCAATGGTCTGTGACATGGTACAGTCTCAGAAGCACCAGGCTACTTTAGCTGTTACGTTGTTATGAAAGGGACAACTGAAGAGGGGCCTGGATGCCTTTTGATGAAGCCTGTGAAACAGAGCCTGTCTTGGCCTGCACCTCTAATATGGCAACACATCATCCAGACATCAAAGGGAAGAGGAGAGGAGCACATGCAAGTGACTTTTCATTTCAACTCTCCCTTGTTTTTCACTTGGCTCAGACAAACTATTCATTATGTGCTCCTGGCTCTCTGATCACCTGGACGCAATCAGTGCTTGCATTCATAGCATTTTGCCTGCTCCTGGCACAGAGATTATGAGCAGCAAGGCTGGCTAGAAAATATCTCAATTTCATCAAAGATTTCAAAGTTTCTTAGTGTAATTTTTCATTCTGTTTTGGGCCAAAATTGAGACCTCATGGAATAAGTGCTCAAACTGGCCTTATAATAGCATTTTCCCTTCTAATACAATGTGTTATGTTTTTCTTTACCTTAGCTACTACGTGAAGAGAAAATAGTAGAAACATAACACATGAGATCTGTGAGATGACCAGTTTGCTCTGTCATTGAGCCTGTATTTCCTATGTATTTTTACAGTACTTACTTATTACTTGGAAATCCTTTTAGTCCTTCCTGTTTCTTCACTTCTTAATCTCAGGAAGGTAAGTTTTGTGGAATTTCCCTGAAGTATTTCCATTGCTGCACTTTTTGCGATGAACATTCAGAAGGTGGTGCTGCCAATGCACTTGATTTCCTGTAACATCTGTAACATATATCCTACTGGTAGTTCCTCCTTAATATTGCCTTACTTCTTAGGCAAGTGCTGCACGCTGACATTGTGGCTTAACTGATCTGACTGTGCTACGAAGTAAATCTTGTTCATATGAAAAGTTGTAGGAAATAGCAGCCCAATCTCAAGCTTTGTATGCTGCATGAGCTCCCTCCACCTATTTGAAGTGTGACAGTAACATCCAGTTTGGACCAGAGCGTGTAGCATTTCAAATGCAATCCCCATGCTCTGCTAAAAGCACCAGGCCTTGCTTCCACCTCAAGGTCTCAACTACCCCGGCAACTTTTACTCCTTTTGATGATGGGGAAGAGATTACATTCCCCAAACCTCTGCTCATTCCAGCCCCCACATGATATGTCAGTCACAGAAGCATGTGCAAATACTCACGAGATCACTTATCATATAAGTTTTAACCAAATTAGTAAATGGCACTGACATTTAAATAATGGTTGTTAGGATCTTGTTTTAAACCTTCTTTTGAGATGAACAAGGGAAGTTCACTCCTTTCTACATTGTTGTTTCTGGATATCTGCAAGTTCACAAATACAACTTTCTGTTGATTTAACCTCAGCATTTGAAGGCTTTCTTTGGAATTGGATTTATTAATGGTTATTTCTCTGCTCCACTCAAATATCCTTAGTAGCAGCATGCACTTCAGGATCTCCAACAAACCTTTCAACTAACTTTCAACGTGTAATTCATACCATGGCAAGCTTCAGCTGACAAGTTGTAGGTGTGTGAAGTCTGCCTGGAACTGAGATGACATTAAAACTGAGTTCTTGTCTTGTAACAGCAAAATCATTAGTCTCCATTAGTCATCAACTAATTGCTCCCTGTATTTCATGTTTCTACTTCTAATTTGGAGGTGTGTACAACAGTAGAAGAATCATTATGGACTCAAGCTTTGATTTTGTGTATATATTAAAGGTAAACATTAGTTTAAGGACTTAAATTTAGTTGCAGAAACTAAGTTTTACCACTCATGTTAGAAAAGCCAATGAAGTAAAAACTGCAATTTAACAAGAATAATAGTATATGGAGACTAAAGTAGATAGAAAGGGCAACAGAAAAGTCAGAAGGGTGTGAATGAACAGAAACACTAAGTTATCCTCTAGACTTCATACAAACATATCCTGTCTGCTGAGCAGGTGGGATTTTGGGGAGGTAGACAGATTCCCTGCCCAGAGAAGACACAACTTGATCAGATTAGGATACATGGTACCTCAAATACAAAGATCAAAGGCATCAGACTTGGCCACATTCGCATTCAAAATGCCAGGTAAAACAACAATCTCCCTACATATAGTCTCCTTCAAGCATTTACAGTCTGTATTTCCTAAGGACCTACATTTTCTGGTGTTGGGATGTATGTTCTCACCCAGAACAGGTGAAGAAAGTCCGCCTGGTAGAGGACTCATAGTTGTCTGGTCTATGGACCTGGCCCAGTGTAAAGACACACCAGCACTTTACTCTTTCCCTTGAGAATTGTTCTCACCTGAGCTCAAACTACTGTTTTGGAGTGTGACACTCCACTGACATCAAAGCTCAGTCAGCAGTGGCAGCTACAACTTTCGTCTCCACCTCTGTTTCTCTGGGTTTAAGAACTCCCAACAGGACTCAGGACTGTAACGTACACAGCCAAGTGAGTAACATGAAAGAGTTCCAGACTTGGGAAGCTCTCAATCTAAGACCATGGAAACACATGTCGGGTGAACAAACAGCTACATAAGTAAACATGGAAAAGTTGTATTTGTGTGTTGCTTTCAGGCAGCACATTCTCATTCCACATGCTCGTTACAGAAGAATTCCTGCATGTAGGACCTCATTTAGAAGGAAATGATGGTCCATCCCAGATTTGTGAAAGGTTATTGATAGGGGATATTTGGATAGAAATGTTATGCGTGTCTGAAATGTGTTATTGGATAGGTGACCTTTTCTTTCAAGGAAGTGGGAAGCAGAAAGTAAGTTAATTTTCTGGTAACAGTTTTACCAAGAAAAGGGACTATCCCGTATTTGTTGATAAGTCACAGTCTCCAGAATTACAGCCTTAATATAATATGACTAAAACCGTCTTCCTGAGCACTTTATGTTTGTGCATAGGGAGTTTTTTCTTATTTACTCAACCTTTTCCTAGCAGTGGTTCAAATCACTTCTGCATCTTGTTTTTAATCAGATGGAAGTACTTTGGAGTAGAGAACATAAGCGATGAGCACACCCGGATCCCACACTGGGGAACCTCTGTTCACTACCATAATACAAACAAATAATGTCCACAACATCCTTTGTGGCCACAGCAGAAGGTATTGAAGACCTGGTTTCCTTTATGAAAAAATACCATTTAGACTGGGTTGCAGTAAACAGTCTCCTCTCTTCCCCTCCCTTGGCCTTGTGAAGGGCTGTGTATGTGGTATGTCAGTAAGAAATAGGTCACATAGTGCCTTTTTCATATCAATAGGTTCATTCTTGGTGTAATATGAAATGATAGGCAGTACTGCCCTATTCTGCCATGCTCCAGATGGTGTTGTAAAATGCGAGTCCAAAAGCTGACTACAAACAATTATACGGTCCACTTGTAGAACAATAATCCTCTCGAAATATATTGTCTGGTGTGCACCACTGCTCTTGTAACAGGGAACTTATAAACAGAGCTTAGAAAATAGCTAGGCCAGTGCATTAACTAGGATCCAGCAAGAGAGGTCCAGTGAGGTCTAAGACTCTGCAATTACTACATAGCTGAGAGGGCAGCATTACTGGAAATATCAGTTTATATCCCTGTAAACAGCTTCCTATGCTATGCACAAATGAACTGGGAGCCACGCTTTCCTCCATGGCTCTTTGGCCAATATGAATCCATTTTATCTTCTGTGGGGCATTTGTGAAATAGGGACCACAGAAGCATTTCCGTGAAAGTCAGTGATTGCCTAATGCCTTGCAAGTATGCTGTTCAGAAATTACACTAATTTCGGCTTTTCTTTTGTTTGTGAACGTTACAGTAAATCTTCTTTTTCGGTTTTGGTCTTTAGCCCAGTCTAGTTCCAGTGACTCAGACTGTGGGGAAAAGAAGTTATGTGACAGACAGAAATGTTGGTCTTACTGATTAAAAGATAACAGGAGACTTGAGTCTTATGTGTGTTATATACCTTGGACCCAAACTGCTTAGGGGTTTGTTGCATGAGGGCTGAATGAATACAGCCACAACATGAGTAGGCTGGCATGGGAGCAGAGAGGATGCAATTTTATATTGACTTATATGACCAGGATGGAAAACAGAAATAAGGCAAAGAGAAGAAGGAAAGGGGAGGTGGGATCTCTAGGTTTTCCTCAGCTTCCATTTCCTGTTAAATCTACATATAGGCTGAAATGACTTAGAGACTGTATTTGCAGTGTAACAATTCAGGGCACTGATCATTTGATTCTGGACATGGTTTTGGTTGGAGATCCATAGAAATATCTCTTTCCATCACTCATGGAGGTGGACCTATGACGAGTGAGCATCTGTTTAAGAGATGTTAACTATTGTATCAGGCATCTCAAGGAATTTATGAAGCTAGAGAAGTCAAACCATCACTGAAGACATGATACCAACTCCCTTCATTTCACCATCCCCATCTTTATTTATTTCTCTTCCCAAACAATCTATAATAAAGGAGAGCACAAGGGGAGGATATATCTGTTCTGAAGAAGGAAGCAATGAAGTGAATCTAGCAATAGAAAAAAGTCTCTGGAAACTAAAGAAGAGTTGGACATAGTTGCTAAGTAAACAGAAAACCTGATTTGAAATACTGAAAGATTTTTGTTTAAATGCGGTGCAATTAAAAAAATCCTCATCTTCTTTTCAACCTGTAAATCAGTCTCTCCATGAAATGTGGAAAGAACCCACCCAACTATTACGAGATTGTATATAAGCACAGAAAAGTTTGTGCAGCTAACACAACATCCTCCTTGCCAAGATCATCTTGCTCTAATTCTCCTGTCAGCAAAGACACTTTGTAGGAGAACTACTAACTCACAATTTGTTTACTTGATTTTTTTTTCTTTCCTAGCAATTTCATCATTTTGCTCTTCTTTGAGCTTTGTTCCAGTCCTAAAGCGCTAAGAAATCCAGTTGAGAACACAATAAACTAAAACAAATTGATGCATGTGAATGGCCACAAGTGTTACATTGCTTATCTTGCTCTGTGAAACATTAAGCAGCTGCTGGCTTTTAACAAGGAGGAAAAACAAAGCTCTGTTAGTATTCCTGTGCACACTTTGTTATTTCACTTAGCAGCTGATTTTGGAAAAAGAAAGAAATACATCTATCTGATGTCTTTCCTCTCAAGATCAGCCCACATCCTTCCTAGGGCAGGAAGAGCAGGTGAATAGGACACAGGACATTTGCCACTTGTGTGACTTCAATTACCTAGTTTATTTCTTGTCTTCTGAGAGAACAACAGCAACAGACTCCAACAATGTAATAGGTTCAGCAGAGAAGTGAGGATGAGAGAATCTGCTGAGGCATTTTGGCACAGACACACTGAGCATTGAAAAATCCCTTCTGCAAAGGACTGTTTTCCTGGCTCTGTAAGTAAATCTGTAGGGAGCTGTTGTATCCTCAGATGTTCAGTTTGTGCTCACATGGAGAAGAACAAGTTGCATCTGGCTTGGTAAAAGAAATGCAAGACAGAGGAGAAGGAGGTGCTGGGGAGAGCACTAGCAAAGCAGAGGAATAGCGGTCTGAAAAGGCAGGCATGCAGCAGGTACTGGGAACCAGAATCCTTTACATCAAAAGGGTATGCTGGGGCAACAGTATATATGCCAGGCTGATGTTGGAGCCCCTCTACTTGCCCCCATTTTGCAGTTCACTCAGCAGCTGCACAATGGGGCTGGGGAAGCTTTACATTTTCTAGCCTACAGTCCAGTGCTGAATCATCTAAGGTGTCCTGTCCCACCTACGTGAACCCAGCTCCCGGGTATTAACAGAGGAAGGGTGATGTGGTAAGGACCTGGGAACATGCCACTGACCCCTCAAAATGAGAACTATGGTGCAGGTTGACTTAGGGGCATTGCAGCCTGAACCTAGTTACCTAGTGCACCTAGTTATGTGCAGGAGGAAGCAGCCAGGGTTTCTATATAAGGTTGCTCTAAAAGTGATTCCACATAATCAGCTAAGGTAGGGAGATATAAACTGGGGATAAGGAGTTGTTAATCCATAGACAAACATGTTGGAAGTAAAGCGCTGACATCTGTTCATTGCCAGGCACATTTTTGAAGTTTAATGAGAAAGGAAGGATGTAGGTGATAACCGTAAGTGTATACATGAACTCTGCAGTCTTCTGCCACCAATAGCCAACTCTCAGGTGAAGGAAGTGATGTGTTTGAGTGGCCAGCATGAAAGCAGGGGTTATCAGAAATGTAAGCTCTGCAGACTCTGTTCCAGTCTCTGCCAGACCTGGTCCAGTCTCTTTAGCTCCTTACGCCTGGATACACATAATGCTGCTGCATTCCTGAGACCTACTAATGAAAAGCTTTTTCATTATGATTATTGTGAGGTGCAATGATGCAATGATGCTTGTTTATGGACAATGACATGTTGTCATGGCATTTGAGACCCTAGTGACTCGTCACAGTGGGACACCTGTATTTTCCCCTGAGGTGTACAATTACTTTGTTGAACTTGCACCAAGTGAACTTGCACTTTTCAACACAAGCCACTGCAGATGTCACCCACTTCTGCCCAGCTTTCATCTCACTGGCAGTGCCTGCAAACCCCACACCTGCAGGAGGGAGGATGTAACGGAGCCACATGCTTCAAGGGAAGGTATGCTTGTAGGACTAGCTTGTGAAATCACTGGAGGCAAGAAACTGAGTTCAGATGTTTCTCTGACTGATCTACATTAACCACAGAACAATGTTTCTTATTCTCTGGACAATTTTTTATAGATATCTTTCCCTTGAACCCCCTTTGTTCAGCAAAGGGCAGCAGAGCTGCAGTAGTGCAATGCTGAGAAACATCCCTTTGGTTTAGTATGCTCAGCTCTCACAGCAACTGCTTTATGGAGGGGCTCCCAGAGTCAGAAAGCTTGTATTTACCTTCATATCATATAACAGTTATTAATATGGTACAGTGGGTATGCTTAAATTTATAGAAGATCAAAAGTTCCTGTGGTGTGGTCCTGTTAATTTGCCCTGTACAAAGAAGTCAGTTGAGTCAGCTTTCACCACTTCAAAACCTTACCAAGGCAGGGATGGAAGTGCTTGTTTTGGGTATTTCCCAAAATACAAAAATAGTAGTAATAAAAATTTAGAAGGCATATGGTGGGCTTCTGTCTGGGGATGCAGCTGAGGCTGAGCAGTATGTACATATTTCATTTTTCGTTCAGAGGGAAATATGTTTATTCTTTGAGGTTGTAAGAAAACTGGTGGTTTCTTATTCTGAGCCAGAGTTCAGATAATTGTGTTGTAATGAAATGTGCACTATCCTATAGCTGATAAAAGTAATATCCTAGGCAATATAAGACTTAGAAGGCAGTCAACTATTAATTCCTGTGCTTTAAAGAGCTTGGGGTTTGCAAAGAACTAAGAAATAACTACATTGTTGGCACTGGAAATCTTACCTGTCTCTGAAACTGTTTGGATTAGGATGTTAGAAATAAATCCTTAGGTACTAAAGGGATTTTAATAGCATGTGTTTGAAATGGTCGTGAAGGGAGAAAGCGGGATACCCATTACACTACAGCACTGAAGTTTTAAAGGTTAACTGCTTTTCCCATCCCTCATTGGGCGGGTTTAGAACAAGATATTGTTCAGATATAATGAAGGAGGGAGGTAGTGGAATTTGAAGAAAAACAGCACGGCATTTTCTTGCAGCTGGTGTCTGTTCATACCCTTCTGCCACAGCTACATGAGATGAAGGAAGACGGCAGAGATAGTGTCAACCAAGCGTTTGTTTTGCCTGACACATTCGAAAAATTGTTCAATACTGGTTCATCTCAGCAAAGCTGTTACCCTTTGAATGCCAGAAGGGTCAGCTGGGGTTATCTGCTGTATAAATACTGGCTGCGCAAATTCCTGGGAGGGAGCTTAGCTCTTGCACTGTTCCTTCTGAGACAATGATATTTGGGTCTTTGTTTATGAATCTGCCTCCTACGAGTCAATCCTTTTCTCTGTCTCCCTTTCAGCTGGCCTGTAAACATCTTTCCAGATGGGCTGACATCCCACTCTTCATAGAGAGCTCTGGGTGGATATTCTTTTGTGTTACTCCGATAAAGAGGTGTTTTGTACAAATTCTCTGCTTGCATAGCAGTGGATAGGAAATTAAAATTGTATCTGGACCAAGCTAATAGCACTGACTGGAATCCAAATGGAAGTCAGCACATTCTATGACTTCTCTCTGTTGCTATAATTGAGTACTTCTGGAGAGCTGTAGGTAAGAAAGATAGATAAGAATAATAAGTACTGTTAGCAAGAAATATAAATCCACTTACCTGATCACTAGGCTAAAATAAGGCAATATTTCCGGATGACATAGCCTATATCTGACAGTGTCTTCTGCTGTGAGTTGGTACAGTCATTTAAATAATATTTGAGTTTTCTCATTAATAACATGCTCATAACAATAATAAACTGCCCTTCTTGGCAGTTTATATTGTGGAGGCTACTTTTTAAATTCTAAATCTGCCCTGTTTATGGCATTGTCAAGGAAACAGTGTATATGCAAGGTACAGTGAGTTGTTACATCTGGCGTCCTGTTAATGGCTTTTACATCAGGTTCTGTCTATCTGACAAAATGCTACCGCTCTGAACTTTCCACTGTTGGTCAAGTTTTGGAAATAAATAGTTGTCAATTTAGTCCAGTTTACATGGATAATGACACCAGAATCTGGTCCTCATTGCATTTAAATGCAGACTGCAGCAGTGATTAATAATATGGATTGCTCCTTAATGTCAATAATTCATTCAGTTTGAACAGTTATAAGACTGACTTTGGCATTTTGATAGTTTTTTGATGTGTAAGAAGCCAGAGGGAGACAACACTGACCCTTAAAAAGAGTGTATTATTGATTGCTCTAGACTAAACAAAAATGGCATGTAATTACTAGACATTGAAGTCTTACCTGCTTTATTCTGATTCTCAAGTACCATTAAATGGCCATAGTTGAAACCTGAGCTTTTCTGAGCTATGGCTAACGTATCTACCAATATACCTTATGGTTCTCCTTCTTGGGTGAGAACTGATCAATACTGAGGAAGAAATGGGTTGGAATGCAAACATAAATGTCTCTTTTACATTAGAATTCAGTCTTTTCAGCAGTATTAATTTTTCTGGGCAAATAGTTACCTTAATCATAGTTCTCAAGGGCCTTAGATGATCTTTTCTTTTAAATCATCAGCATTACTGTAAGAAAATTTAGTCTTTCGTTGTCAGGTCAAACATGTGTTTTCTGATAGATAATGTCCTGATCTCATGATCCCAACTGACATCTTTGTTGTCAGCTACAGGAGACACAAATGTCTTAAGACACAAATGGTTCCTGAATTGTAGGAATTTACCTATCATCTGAAGTTGGTTTGAGACATATATAAGTGCAGCATGATGAGTTTTCCTCTTTAGCCACTTCTATTTCTGCATGAAGCCCTGCAGTGTCCCATGCCGATATTAATTTTCCAGGAAGTAGTGGAAGTAAATAGAATATGAAGGAGTGGAAGTAAATGGAACAGAAGTATCTAGAAATATTTATTATAGTATATCAGTAAATGCATGCAACATGCTTTTTCTCACTTGAAACCATAGGCTTTTTGACAGAGAATAATAGTCTTCTAAAACATGTTAGTCAATTGAGGCGTTGTTCAGTGGGGAAACTGATTTTGGAAAAGCTGATTTTGTTGTTTGGATGAACTCTTCGTAATCAACACTGAGATTCAAAGAGGTAATCTTGAGCTGTGCAAGCTTATATTGGATTATTATCAGTTCAGAGTGTGCAGAAAGTGTCCATGCTATCAATAGTACCAGTGTGAGAGATAATTCCCTCTACTCTGTTGTTTGTCATCTGTACTACAGCATCCGAGCAGTCATCCTTTAATTGTTTGGGAGTATTTTAAATTTCAGTAAGAGATCATAATTAACCATCTACTGATCTTTGGATTTGTGCTCTTCAATTCCACATCACTGAAATAACAAGAGTGAACAGCAATCTGCTAAATTATGCTTTAAGGAGAGGTAAATTTGGCTTAAACCTCTATTACTTGTCAGCTGAAATCAAAGCCACGCTTCTCACCAGACCTTTGTGCCATTGCAGGGTTGCTGGATCTCCAAATATAACAGTACGGGGAGCCTGTGAGAAAATTCCTTAACTAGGTTTCACAGCATGCAAAACCTTTAATACACTGACATATGCACAGCTCTTACTTCATTGCACAGAGAGCTCAGAATAGACGTTCTGGGAGAATCTCAGCTGATGCCAGAAATCTGGATGCGCTTGACTCACATTAAGAAACAGCAGAGAAATATTACACACTGCAGGCAGGATCACGTTTTTCCACAACACTGGGACTGGCCTGCAAAATGCCACCATCTCCTAAAACGAGCTAGCTGTGGCTAAAAGCAAATTTCTGCTCTTGCCAGGGCTGGAGTCAACTACCTCTTCTTCTGACTGCAAGAGGCATTACTTCCTCTTGGAGCAGCTGCGGTTCTCCATTTCAGCAAAATAATGACAGGTCATGGGTTGAAATTATTGCAAATTTTGCATCTATTTTTGCCACTTTCCAGCGTGAGTTGTTTCAACACCTTTGACTGGGTTTTCAAGGCTTTGTGTAAAACAGTAAAAGTGATGAGATCCTCAGGATAAAGGTCCCTGCAGCACTTCCCTTTCAATAAAAAGTTGAAATTTGCAACAGGTATCAGTTTAAATAAACAGTGTGATTGCTTTGTTTTTTAACTCAGTTATTGCTGCTTAGTCCAAATGACTTCTGAGGGTTTGTTTTGGATTTGCAACAGATTAGCGATCATCCAAGATTTAAAAAGCTGAATACAGTATAATGCTTTTTTTTTGTGTGTGTGTACTCATTGTAGCCACCTTGCTTGTCCTGAAGTGCAGAACACCCACTGAAAGTTGCATAATTTTAAAGTATCTGTAATTTGGTTTCCATAATCTTTGATCTTTCATGTAAATCTTGGACCATTTAAGAAGCATCCCACCTTCAAACTGCTCAAAGACTCAAATCTTAATAAGGCAAAAAAATTGTAGTCTTGAGGGAGAAGAGTAATACGATCGTTTGGTAGTATGAAATGCCTCTAAGCAGCAAATCATGGACTTAGGCTCTTTTGAGTACATTTGTGAAAGTGTATTAAGCCCAAAAAAGCCTTGAAGTCAAAGAGTCCATAATCAGGATGTATCTATAATTAGCCATGACTGAAAATTTTCTGAAAGTGGTTTTCCATCTGTGAATGCTATTGAAGCAACACTGAACTGAGATGCTCCACAAGAATGTGTGACTACTGACAGTCCCAGGGGACCACAGAAATGCTTTCTTTTGAAGAAGCCAGGACTTTTCATACCAATGCCAGCATAGCAACTTCAATTTGTCTGCAATATGTCGTGTAATAGATGCAAACAGCAAAGTCAAAGGTAGCCATTTCAATACCACTTTTAGAAAGAAGTGTTTTCTTTCATGAGGAGGGTCTCAGAGAATGTAATTTTTAGTCCCAGTTTGTGGAAATAACAAAGTGCCTGGACCTCAGCATTTCTCAGTTGACAACATTTTCCCTTTTTTCCTCAGCCCTATCAAATTACCACATTGACTTTCTACTCTGCCATCCCTGTATGGCAGTTTGCTGGAGGTACTTAATAGTTCACAAGGAGGAATTTGAGGGAAATTGTGGACGCTACTTTGAGACCAGCACACCATGATACTTTCTGCTTAAAGGACAGGTGTAAGAAGACTTTCAAGGCAATGGCGATACATTACTGCAAAAAGATGTTTCAACAGGAGACACTCTAAGGGCGGGACTAACACTTCTTCAGGAAATGCCAAGAACATAACCGTAAGAGCAATGTGCCATGGGAATAGAGAGCAACCTTGCAGAACCCTGTGACGTAAAAGGGCCCCCTGAGGCTGTGCTTGGGACCAGTGTTAGCTGTTCCACGTATGTCTGAAACGATGAGTGCGCTGAAGACAGCCAGGGCCCTTGTTGGCTCTTGTGGCTGCTCCTGGACCCCGTGCAGAAAGACAGAGGCAAAAGCATCTCAGAAAACCTGCCACCACCACCGCCCACCCCATCATGCTGGAGCTGCTCCTGCTTAAAGTTAAGCTATAGCTTACACTACATATACTACAGATTAAGTGGCAGAAAGAATTGAAGAGGCAGGCTTCTCTGTGTCCTACATATACTAATAAGGCTAGCTTAGATACTGTGCTTCAACATCCCAAAGCATGTTCAGACACACCTCTATGGGACACTACTTCTGGCTGGAAGTCCCAGTGCAGACCCAAACCCTCTGCATGTCACAGTGTGGTGCGGCGCAGAGAGGTCCTGAAGGCCAGGGAAAGCACTGGGCCACCATGGGGTCCTGTGCTCAGGAGTGTGAACAAGCTGCCTCAGGGTAACTTGGGCATCTCTGCAGAAGCAGATGTAAGTCGCAACAAAAATAATTTGTTCACTTGCATGTTCCTTGTTATTAGTAATAAACTAAATTGGCATCTTCCTTACTGCATATTTTCCAGGGTGGGAAGCAAACAAGAATTCTATGTTTGACATGCAGGCTTACAAGTGCTGAGGACTGAGCTTCTTTTGGCTTTGTGAAGACTAAGGGTCCTCCAGCTTTCCCTTCAGGCCCCTTTAAAATGGCAGTTTCTGTCCAGACATTTTTGTGTGAGCTTTTAACACAGTAACATATGTATGGGAACAAGACAACTAGAATTGTTGTTCATGAAGACAATATTTCTCCTTTCCTTCCTGTGAAAGAGCCCAAGACAGAGGGGAAACCTGCTTACTTACACACATCCAGCTGATAAATTGTCCTTGCTTTTTACGGGAAGTAAGCACGTGTCTTCCCAGAGGGGAAGTGTGTCTTAACACAAGTCCTTGTGGATATTTTGCCATGGTCTCTGCATACCTGAAAGTGGATGATCTCACTTTGTGTTTAACTACCAGATGCCATCTTTAAATAGATTGTCTTCAGCCAGACCAATAACCAGAAATTGGTGTCTCTGAACAACAAGAAGTTTCCCTGTGGTCTTTCTTCCTTCTGGTAACAAGGCATGGTCCAGAATTGCTGTAGAACTGCTTGCTGGTATAGTAATATCAGTTAGGGACTCAAATTTTTTATGGTTTTCATTATTGCTTTATTCTCTTATATATGAAAGAGGAGCGCCACTTATTTCATTGTTGTACTGTAGCTTAGTGGCATATTAATTTTCTGCTATTGCTTATATTCAAATGATAGCAGAAGAAATTACTTACTTTTTTCCTGGATAAACTTCACATATTCAGTAGCAGCAGCTGCTGTCACAACCGAACCGCTTGGCTACAGTGAAAAATCTTGTCTAATATAAACTGAGTTCTTGATGCAAATTAATTGCTTACACTGAAACAGAGTTTTTATGCATGACTAGAATGATTCTCTTTGATGATTAAAAATACTCCGTTTGCAAGCATCCTTCTTACAACTACTCTTCTGATGAAACAAGGCCATTCATCCCTCATCAGAAGAAAGTGAAAATGACAGTAAAGTAACAAATATACAACAAGTTCTCTCTGAGGAAATGGCAAAAAGGACAATCTTACTCTTTTAAACTAAATAGTACCAGTGCATTTACTGTTACATTGATTTATTTTTGCCTGGGTAGTCATGGGTTCCTGTACAATTGCTGCTGGACAAAGATATTATTCAGTGTTAGGAATATGGACATTTTCTGTTTTCTTTGTTTTTGCTTTTGTTGTTGTTGCTGTTGTTGTTGGTTTTGTTGTTTCTTTTTCCAAATGCTAAATACAAATACTAAGTGTCATTTTATCATTGTCTGAAGTCTGCTTTTCTCTTTTTGCATAACTGCGGTCTCTTTCTTTCCGTTTATGTTTTTTCTGCCTCAGTTTCCTGTAGAAACTGAAGGAAACATTTATTTGCACTGTTGAAACTGTTATGGGAAGGTAAGTATCTACCTTCTTCCAAAAGACTTTGAGTTCTTCCACATTTGCTAAACAACAGCGTGAGCTATTTGAACAGAACACTTAACATACAACACATTCATATCACCCCAAGTAAGTGAAGTCCTGTCTGAGGCAGAGAAAGGTGTATTTGTTAATTGTAACTCTGCAGTAATAGACCTCCAGAAAGCAATAATATGGTTGAGAAATCAAAATACAACAGTAACTTCATGCCTTTGGGAAATCTTTATATTTTACAGTCATACTGTAAGTAGGCCTGGAAGAATAATGATAAATTGTAATGAACATTTGAGAGACATCTTAGTGGAATTTTTCTCAGCTACGTCCATACCTCTCTTTACCTTTTTACAGACACCACTTCAGTGAGTCTCCGTTCATTACTGGAAATCAAATTGCAGGCACATTAGCAAGATAAACTTAGCCACAAAACAAAATCGTTTTGGGGCAAAAAGAATTAAGTAATTCAATAAATCCTTGACATTTAAGTCAACAAATTACCACAAACTGTCTATTTTACGCTCCCTTTTGGTCTTTCTTTATGAGAAGATTTTTTTTTTTTAAGGTTCAGGAAAATAAAATTCCTTCTTTGCCTACTGCCACAGAAACGGTTCTTGTTCCTTTTACAGAATGTCCAAAGGTCCCTCATAAAACCAATTCTTCAGACTTTTCCAGAATTGTTTCTTGTAAAGGTAGTATTTGGAAATTATTTTTAAAGTTATTTTGGGGACAAGGACAGATGGAGCAAGATTAATTGTCAACTCTCCAAATTACCAGGGACATTTGGGACTTTCTGTCAAAACAGTGGAAAATAAAGCCGGTGCAGGTGTCCACACAAACATACCTGACTCCTCGTTTCACAGCCCCTGCACTCATGCAGGGAAGATGAGCAGATATCTGGACACAGTCGTCGGCTCTCTGAAATGCGTGTTACCATTGCTGATGCCAGGACTCATGTAGAGGACCACACTTGAACATTCGTGTTTCTGTAGGCATGTAAAGGCATCAAATACTGTTGCCAGTTTTGCTGTACTCTCATATGAAAAGTTTTCAAAAAAGAAAAAGATAGCTGGATATGGCCAATTACCACTGGTGAGCTAAACGTTTTTTACTAACATTCCCTTACTAACAGTTCAAAGCCATATGGATGCATGTATTTATTTATGTCAACATAAATATGATTGGTATTAGACCAGTTGTTAGTACAAACAGTCTGAAATGCTTTTGCTGAATATCTAGATCTGTGTCCCACAAATCTGTCTAGACTCACTATTGCTTGGATGTTCTCCCTAGCAATTAAGTATCTTGTCCTAGGGATAGCAGCTGCTTTAAAAATAATATATGAGAGATTACCATATCTAATGGTGAATCTCAAAACTTGTTTTGGTCTCCTCTGTTGTTTGAAAAGCAAAACTACAATTTGGAATCCAGTTTGGGTCTCTGAAATGTAAATAACTGAGGTCTACGGGGAAGGCAGCAACTAGTCCTACATGATGAATGATTATAGCAAAATCAATCTGGCTGTAATATTGTAAATGATGTTACAGTGACATCAGAAAGTAGTGGCTTGTGGTGCTTGATGCCATATATCTAAAATGTGTCAGGAAAAACAAGGATGTAAGTTCACTGTGTCTCTGAACAGGAACATATTTTTCTTAGACACACTAATAGGCAAGACCACCCAGGCGCTTATGAAGTCAGATTAAAAGTCACTTTGCAACTGAACAGTAAAGCCTCTGCAGTCTCATTCGTGTCAGCAGTTCTTAATCCTTGACCATGTTCTTTAAGATTCACTCCTGAAATGGAAAAGATGAATCCTGGTGGTGGTCATGCTGCAGAAGAAAGTGAGGTACAGGACACTCTGTATAAGCAAGGATGCCCTACACATTGAATCAACTAAAGCAAGTATTCAAAGTAACCACTTCATGATCTATGGATCAAGTCTTTTAAATCTTGATACCTCTGAAAATTCTCAGCATCCTCTTCTTCCAGTCAAGAGGGTGGAAGATGTCTAACCTTCTGGGTTACAGAGCGAGACCATTTCACACATTTGCAGTATTAAGACCTAATAAAGCATCATGTTTAATTCTGCAGTTAGAGACAAATCCAAGTTGCTCAGAGAGCTAAATGAAATATGATTGTGAACTCAAACGGCTTCACAGCACACCTCAAAAAAGTGGTTGTCAGCAACAAATTCAGGAATGTGGTCTGTGTGCATCACTAAGGATTTGATGAACCACTGATTTTGGCAGGCACACAACAGTTACCGTCTTTGCTACAGAGTCAATACTTAGAATCACAGAATCACAGAATAGTTTGGGTTGGAAGGGACCTTTAAACATCATCTAGTCCAACTCCTCGTGCAATGAGCAGGGACATCTTCAACTAGATCATGCTGCTCAGAGCCCTGTCCAGCCTGACCTTGAACATTTCCAGGGATGAGGCACCTACTGCCTCTCTGGGCAACTGTGCCAGTGTTTCACGATGCCCATCATAAAATATTTCTTCCTTATATCTAATCTGACTGTACCCTCCTTTAGTTTAAAACCATTACCCCTTATCCTATCACAACAGATTCTGCTAAAAAGTCTCTCTCCATCTTTCTTGTAAGTCCCCTTTAAGTATTGAAAGGCTGCTACAAGATCTCTCTGGAGCCTTCTGTTCTCCAGGCTGAACAAGACCAACTTGCTCAATCTTTCCTCTTAGAAGAGATATTCCATCCTTCTGATCACCTTTGTGGCCCTCCTCTGGTCCTGGTTGAACAGGTTCATGTCTTTGCTGTGCTGAGGACTCCAGAGCTGCATGCAGTACTTCAGGTGGGGACTCACGAGAGTGGAGTGAAGGGGCAGAATCACCTCACTCAACCTGCTGGCCTTAGTTCTTGTGATGTTGTCCAGGATATTGTTGGCTTTCTGGGCTACAAGCACATATTGCTGGCTTTTGTCCAACTTTTCACTCACCAGTACCCCCACGTCCTTCCCAGCAGGGCTGCTCTCAATCCCTTCATCCCCCAACCTGTATTGATACCAAAGCTTGCCCTGACCCAGGTGCAGGTCCTTGCACTTCACTTTGTTGAACCTCCTGAGGTTCACATGGGCCCGCTTCTCAAGTTTGTCCAAGTCCTTCTGAATGGCATTCTGTCCCTCAGATGTGTCAACTGCACCACTCAGCTAGGTGTTGTCTGCAAACTTGCTGAGGGTCCAGTTGATCCCACTGTCTATGTCATTGATGAAGATATTTAACAGTACTGGTGCCAACGTGGACCCATGAGGATATAGCTTTCTGCCAGGTGGATACCATAGCCAAGCTCCTTCTGAAAGGGTGATGACTACAAATTGAACTCACTTTTTTAGCTGATAGGGTAAGGATGCCCTTCCTGGGGCAGCTAACTACTGCACAAACTGTCATGTCACACCCTGGCTGATGTGTCATGCCCTGTTTCCCGCTCTATTTGCAGCACTCCGAGATATAGCTCAACATTATGGCAGACACTGGACAGGTTACGTAAAGGGCAATGTTATGATACCTGGAGATTCAACAAGGTCAAGTGCTGGGTCCTGCACTGGGGTCAGAACAAGACCGTGCAATGCTACAGGGGAAAGGTGGATGGAAAGCTGCCCGGTGGAAAAGGACCTGGGGTGTTGGTCGATAGCCAGCTCAATATGAGGTGGCAGTGTGCCCAGGTAGACAAGGAGGCCAACAGCATCCTGGCTTGTGTCAGAAACACTGTGGCCAGCAGGACTAGGGAAGGGATCATCCCCCTGTTCTCAGCACTGGTGAGCTGTGCTCAGTTTGGGCCGCTCACTATAAGAAAGACTTTGAGGTTCTGGAGCCTGTCCAAAGAAGGCCAATGAAGCTGGTGAAGGGTCTAGAGCAGAAGTCTTATGAGGAGTGGCTGAGGGAACTGGGGTTGTTTAGCCTGGAGAAAAGGAGGCTGAGGGGAGACCTTATTGCTCTCTCTACAGCTGCCTGAAAGGAGCTTGTGGCAAGGTGGGGTTCAGTCTCTCCTCCCAAATAACAAGTGCTAAGAGGAAATGGCCTCATGTTGTCCCAGGAGAGTTTTAGATTGGATGTTAAGAAAAATTTCTTCACTGATAGGGTTGTCAAGTATTGGAACAGGCTGCCCAGGTAAGTGGTTGAATCGCCATCCCTGGAGATTTTTGAAAGATTTGTAGATGTGGTGCTCAGGGTTGTAGTTCAGTGGTGGGCTTGGCAGTGTTAACAGTTCGACTTGATCTTAAGGGTCTTTTCCAGCCTAAATGATTCTATGATTCTATTCTATGATTCTACTGATACATTGGCAAAGTGACTTTCTTTCAAGGTCAGCCAGAAGGTGGCTAATCAACAATGAAGCATACTAAATATATATATATACATGCACATGTATACACTACATGATTTTCATCACACGGGAAGTCAACACAGAGCACTTAAAGGTAGTATCAAAGATGTCCACAAAGTTTTTTGTCCTTTACAACTCCATCACTTATTCTGTTGAAATTTCTGAATGAGAAAATAAGCTAACAGGATCCTACTGAGCAGGAGAGAGTCTGGACAAGCCAGCCATACTCAAATAACTTTCTCCTCCCTTGGAAGAAGCAGCTGTGGGGAGTGCAGAAGAGAGATCATCCCCTCTTAAGTCATTTTCCAGTCTATGAGATTCTTTTTCCCCCTGCTTCTTCCCTACATGCAAGAGCTGCACCACCTGAGCACTCAAACAGTGACTTCCACACGTTCCTTCTGTTGATCCTCCAGCTGCCCAGCTGTGCTGTCCCCCTGCAGCATGGACCCTACCTGTCCCTTCATGTGCTCTTCTGACAAAGCTGGAGGAAAAACCTCTAATTAGTACTATATCCATTGCACACGAAGGACTTGCAAAATAAAGACTCTGGGGCTTAGAAGTTACCTCTGTTTCAGACTCTGTGAATGTTTCCTGCCTCTGTGTGAGGGGAGAAGGAGATTTAGGAGGAAAGGCAGTACTCTAGAGGGTTCTACAGGATGAGTGGCAGATTTGAACTTCTCACTAGAGTTGAAACTTTTTATAGTATCATTTCTGCTCTCTGCCTGTGTCTAAAAGTAGAATGGAGGGGCACAAAAGCGTCTTTCCCATAGCCACCTGGCTTAGTCAGGGAATAAGGCCAAGGGAAAGCCATCAGAGGAGATGACTGGAGGGTCGCAAAAGGGGATCCAGCAGCCTTTTCACAGACTGTTAAAAAAGTAAATTCCCAAGAGGTTGATTTTTCTGCTCATGCCTCTCCACACAAATTAAGAATGAAGTTTTCCGCTTGACAGTGGAAACAGACGTGACAGGAACCCAACTTCTCTCTGAATAAGCAGCCACACTATGAATGATTACTTGCTATCTTTAACTGTTGACAAAACAACTTGAATTGATTTAAATAGCTCCCAGATGGCTGGCTTAACACAAATCTAATACGCAAGCAAGACTCATCACTTCCTTATTGATTTCTTGGTCTAACTATTACTTCTAAGTTGTTCTACCTCTCAGAACTCTTGTGTACGTTAGGTGAGTAACCACTTGAACTTTCACTGAACTGCTCTTCCTCAGGCACCTCTTCCTGTTACTAAGGAGAAAATTAACTGCTTCTGTGCATTAATAATAATAATAAAATAATAATGCCACAATAGCTGCAGTGAACAGAAAAAACACTTCATGTCTTGGTGTTTCTGTAATTTAGGATTGAATGTCCTGGGAGAGCTGCCAGCCAGTCACCCAGGACCTGGATTCTGGAGTGAAACTCAGGGTCTACCTGTGCCATCATGCTCCTGGCTACTGAAAAAAGAAATAAAAGATAAACTGACACGTGAGTTTTGTTGTAGGTCTGACTCACTTGCTCAGTCTGCATGCAACAGGCAGGACTGTGCAGCAGAGCCTACGTCAGGTTTTCCGTTCATGTAGAAGAAAAAATAACTTGAAAACGTGTTATTCAGCTAGAAACACAATGCTAATGCACAGTTTGAGAAGCTGTTAAGAGAGATGGAATTTAGTACATCCTGATTGTTCAATTCTTGAGGTATTTTATTCTGGATTTGGAAGTTCTGATGTGCATCAATAGACTACCATTGCTGCAACTTGCTAGTCTATTTAGAAACCACCTGTTGAAAGTTAACTTACTCTCAGCTGATCTTAATTTTCAGCACATCTATTGTGCTTATGTTATGAAGACACCAGTGGAACATACTCCTTTCATTTACCGGGTTACCTACATACAGAACAAAAGCAGCTTCACAAAGCATGAAAACAATTTCATTAAGGGCAACTGAGCAGCTACAATCCGTTTGATTATGCAGCATAGAATCATCCATCCAAAGAAGTATTGAATTCCAGCATTCTTTAAATGAATTTTGGAAATCTAGTCCTGTGGTGTTCCTTGACTCCTAATCTACATCCATCCTCGATTCAGTATCTCTTCACTTCAGCAGCCTGTGCCCAAGATCTCCAGCTATACACACTCTGCAGCATCCTGAAATAACCTGGAGGTCAGGGATGCAATACAACATATTATTCAGTAATGAGATTAGGGAACTGCTAGGAAAGACATTCAAGTTATGGGTGCAAGAACAAGGTACTGAAAGGTAACGAAAGATGTTAATCTATAGCACACCACTTGCTTCGTGCACTGTAAAAGCCTGCAGTAAATGTGAAGCAGCTTTTCCTTCTCTGAGTGAAAAAGAAGCAAGGTGCTCTGTGCTCATGGTGGGCTGAACACATGCATGTGTGCACTGTTGTGAGTTCGTTTCATACCCTGCCTCATTTTGCAGTAACCTGCTTGGGTGCCCTGCTGCAAATAGAAGACCTCTACTGGTATTTTGAGAAGACCTCCTGAAGCACATTTAGTCTACATGCAATTGGTCTGGCTCTGATTTACCTGTGCTAAAGAGAGAAGTATTTTGTAAATGCTGCTAGACAAAAAAAGAAATTTACCAATGGTTGGGGTTTACAGTTTTCTCTCTTGCTGGAAACCTCTCAGAAAGGAGAGAGAGATTTTGTGTTTTCTGTTAGTGTAATATAATTGGAAACCCAAATGCATTCATTTGCAAGATAGAATGTGCTTTTGCCTTGTCAAATCAAAGCACTACAGATTTTGCTATGAGCTACATGTACTGCAGTCCAAATCACTAATCTCAGTGTGGAAATGGTTCACTGATATCAATAACTTGTTCAGCATCTGTGTTGATCTCAGAATTAGAAATATTTGGCTTCTGTCTCTGGTGTAACTATAAAATTAAATAATTTATTCCTTCATAACAAGACAATCGCGAAGAGATCATTTTCTTCTGATAAGCTGTCATAACAACTTCAGTGGAATTTAGACAAATGAATCATAAGGGGGAAAAAACCCTGAGAATTTGTATTCATGAGGTATGAGGTTTCACCAAGAGGAAATGGGACCAAACCCTGTTCATCATGTGTATTAAATTTTTTCATCAAGGGCAGGATGCAGTCTTAAAATACTTTATCACTATGGGATACATGTCTCATTTTGGTATGCCAGTCAGTCATATGGTGTAATCCCCATTTCTGAAAAACAGACCCATGTTAAAATCAGCTTTCTCAGTTATTTGGAAAATGCAGCCACGGTACCTCTGACTGACTACAGGCAATTTAAAGAAGCTGGTCATGCCGTTTACCCATCTTCAGGGAATGCCAATATTCACACTATATATGGGTTCTGCATGTCACCCCCTTGTGCTAACACAGCTCCACAGACTGAGGGGAGAATCACCCTCGTGCATGCTAACATAAAGCCTTAGATATAGGATCCTATGCACTTACTTAAAAGAGAGCTGCCCTGTCTGGTAGCGATGAACTAGAACCACAGCAACCTAACAAGAACAGCTGAGTGGCACCTGAGTGCGCGGACAGGTTCATGGAGCTTGCTGCTGATGACAAGCAGAGTGGAGAGAGCATCTGATTATGAGAAGACTTTGTTTTGTGTCTTTCCTTTATGTAAAAGTCTTCACCTGTGGTTGACAGAAGTGTAAACTCTGTTCTGGAAACATATGGACAATTTTTGAGCAGGAAGAAAGGGGAAAATGCCATTTGCAGTGGTCAAATTGTCATCGTATTTGGAGTGTTTAGATCCATGTAGAAGCAGAGAATAAGAAGAGCATGTCTAAGACTCATCTCACCATATTTACACCAAAATAACTTCAGTGGAATTCTTGCCGATTTACACCAGCTTTACAGAGACGAGCCCTCAGACTGGGCATGTCACCCCACATCCCAATGTCACGATTGTCAGGATCTCTAACAAAATGCAGTGTATCCTGATTGCAAAAGTTGAGGGGTAGTCTAAAAGAATGCATAAACATATTAATGAATCAGACATTAGCAGGAAAACTACTTCTCCTGAAATAATTGGAGCCCTGAGGAAAAAACACAGTGTGTTTCATATTTTCCACCCCATTTCTATGCAGTTTGGAGCACCTTGCATCCAAAGAAAATGATGCTCTAATCACCCAGCCTTGCATGGATGTCATGTCCTCTAACACATGCAAACACCTTATCAAGTTATCACAGCATATCCTTTCAAGGACTCTGAAGGCAGCTGCCACCCACGACGGCTCTCACTGCCTGTAGCATTCCAGGCACTCGCACCTCACTTAATACAGTAACAAAGACAGCTTGGCTGCCACACAGCCCACAGTGTGCTATTACAGCTGTGAAACAGCTAACTTTGGCAGCCATATATCATTAAGGCTTTGTTTCAGGAGCTCTCAGAATAGCTTTTCGCCATGAAGCCACCAGTATTATGCCTGTAAACCGGCACAAGTAAGCAGTGTCTGGCGCATGGCTGAAAGCAACAGACTGTTTTTTGGCGCTGATCAAATTAAGATGGAAACCAAACCGCTGCTACATGGATGCACTGATAGCAGCCATTTCATAGCAGCTACTCCCTGGATACCAAAATTTTGCAGGTCTTGAATCAATAAATGTGTTTGGGCTCTTGTCATTTTAAGACCTAAATAAGTGACTGGACAAACCCAGGCTAGCTGCTGCAAGTCACTAGGCTGAAGGCGAACTGTTCTGAAATGGGACATAAGTAACGCATGTTGAAACCTGGGTCTGTTTTCAGAGAGCAGGGCCCTGCTGGTTATTGCCTTCAGGATACTACCGGAAAAAAAAAAAAAGATTCTTTTTGTAGGGAGGAGGTAGGTAGTCATCAGAGACAAAATGGGCGAGATATTATAACCAGCACCAACAGACGAATTTCCACCTGCGCTGAGTACACTGAAAAGGACAAGGCTCAGAGTATGGGCGCATCCTTGCAGACCAGGCTAGCATTTTCTACGAGTGCTTGCTCATCGCTTGCAGTGATGGCAAAAGTAAGTGGTAAGGGCATTCCTCCCCCAGGGATGTGCCTCTCCCTGCAGAGGCAGCGCTGTGGTTGAAGAGTGAGCCTGCAAAGGAGCATTTCCTCAGGGCTTCTCTCTCCAAACAGCGAGTCACAGCCACACAGTCTTGAGCATCCCACATGTCTGGGCAGCTGTCAGGCTGAAAATAAGGGAAGGGAGTGAGTAAGCTGTGATTGTTAGGGAAAAATCAGCTGACTAACTTTTAAAATTGGTCTAGAAATCTCGAGCTCTACTGTGGCTTTAAGACATGTCCTGGACCGGAGGGGGCATGCACTGGGTGTGTGTGTTTTTATTTTTGTATATGTGTGTGCACGCATGTGCACGTGCACTCGATCAGACTCTGTATGGACAGCACAGCTCAGCCGTGCCACAGTTTAGCCTGGGCAGGATACGCTCAAGTGACAGCCCACCACTTCGCTGCGCTGGATCCACTCTTCGGTGCAAGGTGGTGGCTGGGGCAGTGGTCTCACCTTTCCCACCCTGTCCTGACTGTGACCCGCTCCTCTGCAAGCAGGAGAAATCAAACTTTCTCTTCTGGTCTTTTCTATGTACATGTATATAAGGACAAACATTTACATGCACATGTGAGTGCATGCAGCCTTTCATAATCCAGTTGAGACAATTTTAGCAATAAAACCAACAAACTTTTTTTGTGAGCACTGTGCATCTCGCACATCNTCCTCTGCAAGCAGGAGAAAGCAAACTTTCTCTTCTGGTCTTTTCTATGTACATGTATATAAGGACAAACATTTACATGCACATGTGAGTGCATGCAGCCTTTCATAATCCAGTTGAGACAATTTTAGCAATAAAACCAACAAACTTTTTTTGTGAGCACTGTGCATCTCGCACATCAGCTGGGTCAGAGGTGCTTCAAGGAGTCCATCAGTACAAAATGTCACCTTCACAAATGTCACCACGAAAATGCCAATGCCTCCTCCTGATTCAGCACATCAGAGTAGATAAAGCAGATTTAAAACCCTTTGACTGGGGTATGAAAATACAAACACATGTAAATATAGGAAGCAACTAGCAAATGTGTTTTTAAAAAACTAAATTAAAAACACATCATAGTCCTACCACGATAATCTGCTGAGACCTGCATCTCCCAGACCAAATTTTAGAGCTGTTTCACTGGTGAAGAAGCAAGACACACACAAGGAGACATTGCCTCTTCATAATTTGCTTCTGGGAGAGAAAGCAACATGGGAAACTCTCCTGCCTGCCAAGGCCACTGGACCAGAGTTATGACAAGTTTGAGTTTGGGATGCTCTCTAGAAGTTGGTGAAACTTAGTGGCTTTACATGTCAAGGATTTAACCCCCTAGCAGCATTGGGATTGCTTTAGATTTGCATGTTGGATAGCTGGGCGTTGTGAACAACACAGAGATGTCTCCAAAGGTACATGTATTTTCATTAGGTTCCTGTTGATTTAGGAAGTCATCTGTGCGCTTCATCTTTGGGGACCGAGCAAGTGCAAAACCATGAAATCAGCAAATTAACCTTTAGGAAGGAGGAGCTCTCTGGAGGACACAATAGAGGTTAATGACTTTCTTTTACAATGCTCTTCTTTTGAGAGCTCTGTACTAACATCTTGCTCCTGCAGTGCACAGCGAAGGCAGAAATAAGGATGTCTGCCAGATAGTAACGGACCTGTATTCTGTGTCTGTTTTGCCATTCAGCAGATCCTGAGAGCAAAGCTAATCAGCAGAGGAGGAAATGGTGGCATTATTGTGTGTGCCTGAATATTAACCCATTGATCTCATTCCCTACACAATATTACCAGATAGTCTGACATGTGCTTCTGAGTCCAAATCCAAATAACATCTCCCTGTGGATGGCAAGCATTCAGAAAGAGACATAATTTTCACCAGTTTTGGTCAATGATTTTGTGCCAAATAAATTTGGTACAAATTAGTTTATCCAGAGCAACTGATATCTGAAATAGTTCACAATTAAAAGAGAGATTTGGTTCCCCAAACTATTCTGAAAACATCCAATTGTCCTCTTCTTCAACAGAATAACATTACTTATTTGCATCTGATGCATAGGTATGCAGGGTCTCCTCCTGTAGAGAAGGCAACACTCTCTCCACGTGATTAATTTAGTTCCTTTCACTGGTAACACATTTTCAAATACTAAAGCATTGTTATAGTGATGTTTTACCTGCCAGATGTGTAACTGAAAGCCCCACGGTTACATCAGGGGTGGACACAGGCAACCACTTCATGGTGACAGATCCAAGGCAGGGCCCCCAGTCTGGACCTGTGATTTACCACTGCCCTCTTTCTTGGGCCTCTGTCACCAAAGAGAGACTGGAAGAGGTGGCAAAGGAGCCCATAGCAAGGCTCCTCAAGGAAGGTCTGCAAAAAATTTGACCCCATGTATTACAAGAAACCTTGCAGTTGGCATCGCAACTACTAAGTTAGCTTAAGCAGCCAGCACAGATAATTGTGTCTTTTCTCTGATCATGTGTTTCTGCTGTCTTTACTTTTACTGTATTGGTTATGGTTGAAGTATTGGCTTCATTTTGCTTAGTTCTTTTATATTACTTCTTTGTTTATCCCCCCTGCCTTGATGCTGTACTTGCTGGGATGTGTACACAGTACCTAAAAAATTTACCTGCTTCATAAAAGGACGGATATTCCTACTACATTTAGGTTTGATATATGCTGCATTTTAGCAAACCTTAATTACAGGCCAAATATGACCTCGGAAGCCATCTCTAAAGTGTTGCAGATGATAACATGCTTCTTGGTAGCATCTCTTTTTGGGTTCACTCTGCCTACAGAAATGGGAGCTCATTTTAAGGAGTAGACCTGGATTTCTAGAAATAGCAATAGCGTAGGCACAGAGAGGAGAGGCCATGCTGTAAGTCTCTGCACTGTCAGGAGGTGGATGTCCTACCTTCTTACAGTGAAGGACTGAGAACTTGAATGTTGGTCCTTGGACTTCGTGAAAGTAAAAAGGTGACGGGCATTACTGTGTGCATTGATTGATTGAGGGTTATCTCCGCACTTGCAGGGTGGCTGGTTGTAGGATTACATCTGAATTCAGAAACTCGGTAGTTACGGTTGTCCAAAATGTTTTAAAAAATGTGCTGAAGAAAATTATGGGCTGGATCCTGGCTCTCAGAGGTTGCAGCTCTTGGCAGAAGAGCAATGTTTGTGCTGTACTCAAAACTTTCTGCTTGAAGAAGCCAGATATCTGCAGAATGTCCCCAGGGTCTGGAGATAGCACACTCAGCAGTGAAGGCTGTTCTATAAGGGGTAATTACTGGATAATAAACCCCCCTCTTCCCTTCCTGGCATGAGCAGGTGCACAGGGAAGCTGAAGCGTGGATCCCAATGCCAAACTAAAACTTGAACTGAGGTTTATGTTGTGTTAATCAGCAACGGCATTTCAGTGCTGCCCATAAGTGTGCTGCTTGGAAAGAGTGGAGACACACTCAGGGGCCACGGGAGGAAGGCTTTCCTGTCAGAGCTCGTCTGCCTCTGCAAAACACAACTCCTTTTTCCTCTGCTGTTTTGCAGCCAGAGTGAAGGACGAGGAGGCTGGGCAATGCCAAAGGGGTCGGCTGTTTGTAGGTCTTTTATGACACACACAGTGGAGCACATCCTGACACAGATTTTCTTTTTTTCTGTGCCTCAGTCTGTTTTCCTTCCCTGAATGTTACAGCTATGAAATCAATATCAGATGACAAGTGGGTTTAATTTGTGAAGTAAGAAGAATGTGAGCCTGAGTAGTTAACAATTAACAGTTCCAGACTGAGAGCAGGATTTTGTTGGTTCAAGAAACTACCTGAGGCCATTTAATTTGCACTAATATATACAGAGATCTGGAATGTACCACATTATTATCCTGGTGCTGATCAGTACATACACAAACGTTCACATTTAGAGTAAATCCAGTTATGTCTGGATTCTTTCTCCTCTGCTTTATGCAATTATGCTGTTTAGTCATGAATCACAGACCTTCTAATTAAGGCTCAAGGTCAGGAAAAGAGGGATGGAAGGTGACCAGACTTCTAGCTAAAGGCCTTCAAAAGCATCAGTTGTTTATCAGAAATGCCGTACACTTTCCTGAAAGAACTAGGTTGACAGATCTAGCATTAACAGAACAAAGTTAATTCCTCTAATTTCTCCCACATTCTTGCAGGCAGTTTCCTCTAACTGAGGAATTAAAGGCCATGCACTGGCTACCTCCTGCACTACTCCAGCCACACTTTACCACCTGTCATCTCCGGGCTCCTCAGTGGGGGAAGCGGCCAGCTGTAACACAGTCAGCGGCTCTGAGAGCCAGCAGTTCTTTAGCACCTTGATATATACTTCAAAATGACACATTATATTTTCCTCACTTCATAATAAACGACTGTTGGTTTATTACACACACAAAAATGGGGTATTGCTGGGAAATTCCATGTTTCTTTACTCCGTTTCGCATCTGGGACAGAATAACTTACCCTGTTAAATTCAAGGGTCTGTCACTGACCTACACAATCTCATAACTGGCGGCCTTCTGTAATTCCTGTACCTGTTTGGACTCTGCAACGGCAGACCTTTTGAGGAACCTTCTTGCCACAGCCCCTTGGTCCCATCTCCTCCCGCATTTTACCGGAGGCCAGGCAAAGGGATCCTTTGCCGTACTGTGCAGTCTTCAGAGACAGAAACTACCCCTTCCTTTCACAGGTCTTTGGGAAAACAACAGATAAAGAGCCGCCCTTGCTTTGGCCATTGTGATAGCTGAAGACTTTACCCCACAAAAGGCAGCACCAGCCAAGAAACTAACCTAGTCCTGCCACAGTGGTGGAGGATCTAGAAAGAGAAAAGTAACACCCTGATAACTGTTAGCAGATGGGATTGCCCATCTCCTTTGCCCTAAGGGGCTCCAGCATCTTCTTCCTAGGTTGCATGCATCACTGTGTCCTGCTTACTGGTGCAAGATAACCTTAGTTATCCAATAAACAGCTCATGTAGTGGAACTCTTTGCTCCTACTCTGCCGTCTACCACTACGTCTCTCCTTTAATGGATCTCCTAATAAGAAGTTTAGATGATTTCAGTGAGTAAGGATGAAATGTGCACTGTCCTGGGGTTTGGCTTGGATCCACATCCTTCTGGATGCACAGAGCTCACCCTCCAGAGACATTCCCTGGTTAGCCCTTCTAGCCAACCAGGGCTGTAAACACGAGTCAAGGAGCAGAGAAACTTGAACTGAAATGTGCGCTGAAACACAGGTAGTTTTGCCACAAAAGGGTTTGGCATGTGAACTGACCAAAGGACTGGACAGACCTCTGCTCTTTTTCCCAGCCCAGACCTTTGGAATAACACTGGGAGGGAAAAAGGAATAATCCCTATGATTTTAACCAATCATGAAATGTAGAAGAAAAGAGGATATAGGTAAGCCTCGATTTTGGTTGTAGGGAGAAGATGGATGTGGAAAGGAAATAGCAAGAGAAGATTAGGTCTAGAAATGCTAGGCCTCCCCAGTTCAATGCCCTGCCAATTTTCTTCTCTTTTTTTTAAGAAGACTTCTATATAACAACAAGAAAGATGTAGAATTGGTCTCAGCTGTATCCTATGTCTAGCCGTATGCCTTGTCATGTCTAAATAAACTGGCAGCTGACATTTTAGCTGTGCTTAGCCATGGGGTTTCCAGAAAGCAAAACATCTTTTTCTTCCACTTTGTGTGTGTCTGTCTGTTAATGTCCTCTTCAGAAAAACTGTGAATGAACGGCAGAATCAAACAAAACTGAGCAAAACAAACTGAATTTCAGAATAACAGGCTCATGGCTGAGGGCAACCTATTTCCAAAGGGGAAGATGAGAGCTAGGATTCGATGGTTTGTTTGCTGAGAAAACAACGTCCTCAATGTCACTGCTATATCTGGATTTCATGATGGACACATTGATTTAATTACCCCAGCCTTCTTTCTAAGATTTTGCTTGTGGTTTGGCTCAGATAAATTACTCTTCAGCATGGAGGAGCCATGTTCCTTCTTTCAGGTGAGCTTAGCACAGGGAGAGCCTTGCATGCCCAAGCAACAGGCTGGATCTCTCTTTGTCTTCCCAGTGGTGGGACCAGATCCTGCTCTCTGATGAGGATGATACCATTGGCATGTCTGTCCACAGCCAGATGAGAAGGAGACTTCAGTCGACACCTCAGTCGAATGTGTTTTCATGCCCACAGCTGGATGTTTCTCACCCTTGGGGATGCCACAGAGCAGCTCACCCACCGACAGAGTGTCAGCTCCTGCAGGCTGCATGGGTCTCAGCTAACCAGCCAGCTGCCCAGGCCCACTTGCGCTAGAATTTCCGAGATGTCACAGTCTTTCTATCAATTGCAGTGAGTTTTTGACTCAAGCTGCACCAAATCAAGGTCACCTCTGGTGTCCTCCTGCTTTTGAACTGAGTTAGAACTCCTACTCACATGCCCCAAACACCAAAAGTGGCTCAGCTTGCTCTTTTCAGTTTGGAAGATACTCAAGCATGAGATAATCTTGACTTCCACAGGTTTTCTCAGGAATCTTCAGACTGTGTTCCAGTCTGTGGGATTTCTTTTTCTAAGTGAATCTACATGTGGGACTCTGCATCTTTGTCATTGACAAAATATTCTTGTTCATCAAAAAAGGAAAATGTAAAAGCAAAGACTATTGAAAATGTGATTAATGGACCAGTCATTTGATGTAATGCCAAAATCTAAGCTGCTTAGAGCAAAATTTGTTCACAAAATACATCTTAAATTACTCTCTCTGTCCCTCCCTTGCCTGTGACTACACTACATTGAAAGCAACTTGTAGTTAACGTCAATCTGAATTTCTCCATCCTTTAAAACTGTCATACTTTTTCATTGTTAATTGCTGGGGTCTTAGAAAAATATTTGATCTTGTCCTGTTATAGCTGTGGGACATGTGCTTCTTGGTCAAAGAGAGAAGATTATTCTCAAATTTGGTCGCTATGGTTTGATTTCGTGCTTGCGCGCTGATGTTTGAAATAACTTTGCTTTAAAGAAATGATATTTTTCTTTTTTTTTTTTACAAATGAATTATAATAAGAGTGACCTGATGAAAAGCAGTAGAATGGAACAAGGGAAAAAAGATCTGGCAGGCACAGCATATGGAAAATAAACCTGACCTCTTGCTTAGTGGGGCCAAAGTTAATGGTTATAGACAGCCTTTGTTCGTGGAACATGTTCTGCTTCTCTGAAGAAAGCAAGCAATTGTTCTGCTAAGTTAAACTTAATGTGAAATGAACAGCCTATTTTAGGGGAAGAGAGTTCTCTGTCCTGAAGAGTCCCCCTGTTCAGTTAGGAGTCACTTCGTGCAGAAGTCCTGACTCCTACAGGCTTCATGTCCTTCTGCTGGGGCATGAAATAAGGCTGTTCAGGACACCTGCTGTGGGAAGAGGTGCTCATGATACCTAATGTAAAGTGAGAATTTTTTTTTTTTTTTAAGGAAGAGAGGAATGGATCCCACAGAAAAGGGGTCAGCACACACGGCACCCTCATTCCCCACTGCTTTGTCCGTATTGTATGTCAAAACTCTGGTCACAGAGTGAAAATTCCTGGGCACAATAATAGGACCTGTCACTTCATCCCTCATCTGTGTTGGGACAATGTTGTAAAATGCTAACACAAGCCACCGAGCACTCCAGCTGATAAGGAAGACCTTTGATCTTCTTTGGTGTTTTCTGGGAATGCTCACTTCTAACCCACACTCAAAGTGAGGGCAGCACCAGGGCATCTCTACTTGAAGCGTATTAACACACTGACCTCAGCCTCTTTGTCCCAGAGTCAGGAGTTTGATACGGCTAATGAGTGGAATCAGCAATAAAAATACTGACCGTGGGCTGGAATAAAGGAGCAATGTCATATTGCTGGTTTGATATTCCATTATACTGCCTCTGGCAGTGTGCTGGGGAGGACCAGCTATCATTTCAAAGCCAAGGGACAACACTTCTGCGTTGTTTGGTTTGGATTTCTACTTTCTACACATCATTTTCTCAGGAATTTCTGCATGAAGTTACACAGCTTCTCCAGGGTCTAAAAAATTTAGTATGATAAGGCACTTACAACACATCTTGGTAAATTAATCTGAGAATATGTTAATCCTGCTATTAAAAATATGCATTTTATTTCCAGAGTAAATCTGTCTAGCCTCAGCACCTAGACATTAAATCTTCTTAAGATTCTACCTGATAAAATATCGCCATGTAGTACCTGATACCCTCTACCCTTATGGTACTTTACAAACTGTGATCCACACACTTGTGGAAGTTCTCTTTCATAAACAAAAATAATTTTATTATCTCTCTGCAATTCTCTCTCAGAGGGGTATTCTCAGTTCTCTTGCTGCTTTTTCTGGTTTTGTATATTGCCCTTAAGAAGCAGACACAGGAATTGGATACAACTCTGTAACTGGGTGGCCCTTTCCTGCACAAGGAGAGCTGTTTTGCTTAGTTGTACTCTGTTCAGGTACTAGAGTCCTGCACAAAAATACAGAGCTGCTGCCTTGTGCTGGCAGGTGGATCCTGTTGGCTCCAGCTAGGATATGAGAAGAGTTTGTTTCTTTGAAAGAGAACAAACAAAGTGCTGGGACAGAGGAGATCTGTACAGAGAAACCCTAGCCAAGTTTGGAGAGAAAACTTTGGCTGAGGTTTGTTTTATTATTGTTGTTGTTTGAATTGCAAATAAAAGCCAGGAAGGAGGCAAGTTTGGACTATGTACAGCATGTGAGTACTCTCTTTAGTGCCAGTGGGAAATTTGCCTGCTCACCCACACACACAAATGCATGCACTCAAATCTCAGACTCCTCTATCCCTTCAAGGGATGAGTTTGATGCTCTTGCAAGGGAAAAGAGAAAACTCCAGTTGCAAACAAACGCCAGTGACTAAATTATAGTCTTTAAATACAAAGGCACCATCCGGGGATAAATACGGGTTGTACTTAAAGCAGAACTCAAAGAACTAGAGGACAAGTGTAACGTCTGAAACAGAGATGGCTGGACAACACGGTTCCCATGTTGTGGGGATATGAGTATATCGGTTGAGCTAAATTGTCATAATCTTGATATCATAGAACAGCTTCACTATGTAAGTATGTGCAGTTGGTCATAAATACACAGTAAGAGCAGGATTAAGGAGAAAAAAAGCACATGCATTATCTTAATACAGAATGACTGCTCCCCACATGCATGCACACATAGATAAACATGCACGCACGCGTACACACATGTGTATACAAACACAAGCTTCTTAGTTTGCCAGTGCAACCCTTCAGGACATTAATTGTTCAGGATCTGAACAGTCCTATTCCCCAGTAACTTATAGAAGAAGACATATGATGCAATACCAAGAAAAAAATCTTCAGACCTGCTTCAAAATAAGCAAGGATAAGGGAATCTTGTAAAGGAAAGCTAATACAGTGTGAAAGAATCAGATGAGTAGGGAGTATATAATTTCCCAGGGCTTTGATGAGTGAATTTTCCACTTACCACACCGCAGGTCAGGAACCCATGTCCATTCCAAAGTTAATGCTATTGTTTTCTGATCTTTGAACCCTAACACCTGTCAGTGCCACATTCCCAGAGGATAAGACTGGGGCTGGTATTTCTTTTTAACAAAGAAAATATTTACAGACTTATCGCTCCCTGGACAACATCCATCCTGTTGGACTTCTAGAAAAGTAATTTAAATGCAACTGAATGTTATTAGGGAAATGCTACAACTCTGAATGTCATCACACACGACTTTTCCTGTCACACTAGAGGTATCTGAAATAACTCTGCTTACATTGAGTAGTTACTCTGGATTTGTGGGAAGCAACTGAGAGAAGCATTTGGCCCCAGTAACTGGAAATGCAGTTCAGTTCTTATTCAAGTTTCCAGACGTGATCTTCCAAAAAACAAGTTTCCAGAACACCTTATATTTTCCATCATAGTTCTCTGTTTGTACAGACGAAGGATGAAACAGGAGCCTTTTATAAACAAGGAAATGGTTTAACTCAGTCTCTTGTGCAGGAAAATCCAGAAAAGGACAACCCCGAAGTCAGTGTTCCCTGGATTGCGCCAAATATCCGCCCCCTTTGCAAAGCAAAGCCTTTGGCTCGCCTCTCCTGCAGATCCGCACGTAGCACAGGAGATACCCCAGGAGGAGAGAGGCAAGCCCTGCACCACGGCCCTGGCTCTGCATCCCTCACTGCTTCCCCTAGCACCTATTGGCAAGGTTCTGCTGGACTCCCATCAGACCATAGTCCCTCTCCTTGACAGCGCCTGCTCTTGATGGGCGTCATGAGAGAGAACTCTTTGCAGCACCTGGGGAGGATGCTGCTGGATGAACCTGAGGGAAATGTGGAGCAAAGCTTCTTCTCCTTGACAGCTCTCACCTGCAAAGCCTGCCTTCAGGTTTCAACTCCATGCAGGAAGAAGTATCTCACCCACCTGCACAGGAACTTGGCTGTCCAAAGGTCTTAAGTGACCTTCAGACACACAGGTTAAAGGGCAGACAGTCACAGCTCCTATTGAATAATCCTTTCCCTGGGCAGCAGGTAATGCCACCAGATCAGTTTGTGGTCACAGATAATAAAACCTAAGGCTTTCTCTGATAACACTTAGGTAACACTTTCTGGCCACATCTGAGATTCAAGTTGTCTGTCTCTGAGTCATGGTATTAGGCACTCTCACGTGTTACTTTGACTTGAATAAAGGTCACCTCTTGGAGAAAAGAGAGGCTGAAGCTGAGTAAGTAATTTGGCTGGCTAATGATTGACCCAAGAGAGCTTCATATTGAACTTCCACCAGCTAATGAAACACCACCTCTGCTAGATAATTTCTAATGCTTTCTCACGTGCAGCCAAAATAGAAACTTGATCAATAAAGAGCAGAAGCGGTTTTCCATGCAGAGGTGCCAGAGCAGACTTGCAGTCAGGAGAGTAGGGCTACGATGTGCTAGTTGAGTAATAAACACGGGTCTGTTTCGCTGATGATGCTCCATCCCGGATGCCTGTGTTATCTTTTGTAAAGCTGTTGTCATTAGCTTCTATACCTCAAGGTCAGCTTGCAATTAGAGAGCAAGTAACCTGGAGGGAAAAGATAACTGCAGTGGTTCAATAAGAGAGACTAGCATAGGCCAAATAATTTGCAGGAAATTATTAATCTTGCAAATGCTACCCTTCTGCACAGGTAATGATTTTCAGTAATTCAATAGGTATTTAAATTACTAGGTGAGTATTTTGTGGCAAATAGCTGTTAAGTCATAGCTATTTCTGTAGATAGCTCTTTGGGAGTACTGAAAAGTGAGCTGTTCATATCACACGACCCTCATATATTTCCTGATTGGATCAACAGTGGTCTGACCATCAGGTTTCCATTAGTACATTCTTGCAACTCTTAGTCTGAAATCTCAATTCTGCAAATTATCTGCAACATCCTCACAAGGTGGACTGTAGGGCAGAAATGCCATTCACTAAAATATTTAGAGAATGCATGTATATAAGTAACAGGCTCTTGCCTAGCAGAGGTAGACACGACATCCTTTTTTAATGCAGAAAGCAGCAGGCATACAGGCTTCTCCACAGAACACCTTGATGACTAGAGGGAGTTGACTCTCCAAGCCTGTTCAGTCTTTGGCTTCTCGACAAGGCTTGTCAGCAACGTGGCTAGTTGATGCAAACTGTGGTGTGGGATTCATGGTATTGCTGTCTCTGTGTATGGATTGGTATGAGGTAGACAGTATGCTCATCAAATGTTGTAACCTTAGTGTAAGATTAACTGTGCTATCACCATCCAGATTTGGTCTACTGGGCATGCTTGCTCATTTATGTAGTCTCATTTCATATTAATTTTTCACAAGCAATGGCTAAGGTTGCAAGGCAAAGCAGAATTACATGGTATTTCTGCAGTTTTTTCTACACCGTCAAACTGATTATACTGATGCCTCACTATGCATACAGTTATGAATGTGGTGTCTTTTCTTCAGCAAGCCTGATACGGGAGCATGAAAAATTGTGGCATGGATATTGAGTTTTGACATTTTAAACTATGATATTTCAAAAATATTTTTTGCATTCTAACCTTGGCTTGAAACTAAAGATTAGCAAAAGGTTGAAAACAGCAATGTTGCAGCTGTCATGTTGCTTGACAGAGAAACCAGTAGAAGATAAAAATCTGATAGAAAAAGATTATGATACGAAAATCCAGTGAACAAAGTTGATGAGCCCTTTTTTGGCAGGAGGAGGACAGGACAGGACAGGGATGGTGGGGAGAGATTCTTTTGAGAGTTTTGTTTTGTTTTTCAATGTGCAGTCCAGCATAATTTGAACCATTAAAGTCTGATGCATATGTGACTGATTTAAAGATTAAAGCTCAACCATGTGAATTTGGAGACCTAAATGACTCTATGATGAGAAAAAATAGCCTCATGTGTAGAATACATAATGAAGCACAAACTGCTGCAGGAAACCGATTTAACCTTCAGGGAGCTGGAGGAGCTGGGGAAATGATGGTCCAGGCTATCTACAAGCCGGTATCTAACAAGTAGTCACCCTCACCTGATATAGCATGATTTCAGACAGAAATATCTAAATAAAAGGAAACCACAAGAGCTAAACTGAGAGTTGCAGTGAGGGAAGAGTGTGGTTACCTCATGCAGAAGGACTAGAAAAGGTAATAGACGAGGGAGGTATCTTTTTCATTGTCTACACATCAAACATTACACATGCATGATCTATCTACTTCCTACAGCATATACAGAAAAAGACTACGAAATTCTCCCCAAATGAGAGAGAAGAGACTGAAGACCTCAGAGTGTCTAGAGGGCATTAGGTGCAGTCCTAGAGTGCATCCTTCAGTTTGGTTTTTACCTGAGGGGAACTCAGTTCAGTTGCTCTGACGCTGCTCTGTGTGTTGTCAACCTAAACAAAGCAAGTGGCGACAGCTGGGAAATTTTTTTCAAAAGCATCTTCTTAGTCCAAACCTAAGATGTTACCCTAAATGGGCCTTCATTCCCCGATTGTCCCAGTCTGTTTTCCAGAACTGGATGCCCAGCAGTCTATGTTCAGTTATGGAGAGGTTCTCAGCCGTGGTGCCAACAACCAGGCTCTTTGCTATGGCTCCAGACCCAAAGATCAGGTACCAATAGCCAACGTCTCAAGTTGAAAATCATTACCAGAGTTGTAAGCAGTGCCTCTGCAGAGAACAAGTTATGTCAATGCCTGTATTCTGAGATCACAGAGACTGTGACTGAGAGAGTGAGAGAATATTTCTGGCAAACTGAATGAGCCAGGGGAGGTGTTCCAGAAATACAATATAACAAGAGTTATTTAAACATTGTGTTTTGCCTCAGGTCTCATCTATGCTAGCCATAACGTGTCTGTAGTCATTGATTGTAACACTTTCCTCTGACCCACATGTAACTTTGGAGATGCACCACATGCCTGCAGAGAAGCTGGTTTCCCAGCACGCCCTACCCACTAGCTAACAGTGTCATAACATCTGTACCCATGCATCCTGGCGGCTGTTGCCTGATACTCAAACAAGTTCTCCAGAATAAGCATCTGCTAAAGCAGCACAGAGAGCTTTTGGGACACTGTTTTTTTGGAGGAGGTATCCTCTGTTGCAGAAAGACCATGGACAGAATGGCAGGACTACCACACAATCGTCGTTTGCTGGGATGGCAAAGGACATGGGTTGTCATTTTCTGTGGACACAGCCTGTGTGACAAACTCAACTCAGTTGCAAACCTGCCCAGGAGTAGCAACAGAAGGGCTGCTCCAGGACAACGGACAAGGGAGGAGTTGGGGATGACCCCAGTGCTGGCTGAGCCTTCTCTGAAGCATCCTACAGCATCTGAACCGATGGGGAGAGCCTGGTGCTTGCCACAGGGTCCATCCACAAAATACAGTCTCAAATGCTGCAAAGGGATAAACCAGGTGCAGAGCCTGATATTTAAACTGAGGTTAATAACTTTTGCCTCTCTTCTGAAATGCTATAACCTTAATTAATGTTTCCTTAATGTTTGTAAAAAATCTCTTAGGTGAAAGACACTGCGCAAGTACAAACTAATGGCATTCCCAAAGAGAGAGCCTAAAGGTTAGCTGAACTCATTCTAAGAAGTTGAAGACTTCTTTGCAACTTTTCCAAATAAGTTAGCTAATTTTTCCTCCTATCAAAACAATATAACGTCAGAGGGATGGCATTTTTTAGCTGTTATAGACTAGCCAAGGTCACATTCCACTGCAAGGCGATTGTCTTCCATTGCATACCATTCCTTGGGAGAGATAAATAATGAGTTAATGTTTACAGCGAATACTGTCAACAGAAAATAGTCCAAAAATATCTCATTTTGTACTGATTTCGCTACATTGGGAAAAAGAAAAAGACAGGGAAAACAGTAAATTTCATTTAGATTTTCATGTATAGGAACATTTAAATCAGGAATCATTATCAATATAGTTATGGTAACATCACTGCCATTTTCTTTCAACATCAAGGTGACTTTCTTTTATAGGGAATTCACCTACACAAATATTATTTTACATTTTAGAAAGTAACAAAAGATACCCTGTTTCTTGAAAGTGCACGGGAGTGTGTGATCTTCTGAAATCAGTGCAAGACTTCTTACTTCGTTGTGACTAATGTCACAACCTAAGGCTTTCATTAGTAACAGATGTTGCTTTCATCTTTGAACTACATAGCACCAGTACAAAACAAGGATAGACAAAGGTTGCAGACTTCCCATAGGAATACACGTACTCCCCAAACAGCCTTTGCCTTCTGTGTGGCTGATCATTAGACCTCACTGCAGTGTTGATCCTTTCGTGCTGACCCTGTAAAGTCTACAGGTCAGTCACCAGGGATGAATTTAGTCCATAGTCTGGTGTAAAACTGGTCGATTCTGTACATAACACCATTCCTGTATTTTGCAGAACTTGGTCCTCTAAGCGCACTCTAAATAACATGTTGTGCCTTCCAATTAGCAAGGACTACAAGGCAAAACCTAGCAGTTCACTCAAAACATCTGCACCTTTACACTTCTCCTCATAATAATATATTAATTGCTTTTCATGTTCCTGTCTTTTTAAAAGCTCCCCTCTTCAGAAGAAAAGGGTATCCTTTTTCAGGCTGGCTGGTCAGATTATTCAAACAGCACTCACAGCATGACTCAGACCTTGCACATACTCAGAAACTACTGTTTGGGCTGTGCTGGGAATGCACATTGCAACCCTTGCACTAACCATTGCTCCTGGTATGCACCCAGCAGTTAGTCTCTCCATGGAATCACTCCAGTGGGAAATATTTTCTTTATCAGCCATGTTCCCTATGCTGGGAGCAAACCAAACCCAACAGCCCAAACTTTGAGTCATTTACTGTTTTGATTTGATCCAAGACTGATAATGTCTATGTCTGTTAATCAATGAGGCAGAAAATGTTACCTACATACCTTACCCTATCTTCCACAAGCCTGAGAGTTAAAAGAAGCAACCTACTGTGTAAAACTTCTCTGTGGAAGGCAACTTTGTAATACAAATTGAAGAAACCTAAAGTGAAATCCATGAATTAAAGAATTCTCCTTTTAATTTCTTTTCCTCTCTCCTCCTTTTTACATATTTATTCCCATTTTATTGTATTCTTTTTTAGCCATATCTCAGTGTTGCCTTTACTTCTTCCCATTAATGCAATTTTCTATGGGTGTGTCCTTGTTTTTCCCCCATTGCCTTCCTTCTTGCTGATTAATGGCACTCTGTTAGCATACGTCCTGGTGCACAGTATGAAACTGGTCCTTCCCTGCTCCTGAGTGCTGGTTTGCTGTTGAGTTGTGCCTAAAAGCCTTTCATGCGCGATGACTAAACGACTATTTTCTCCTGTCTTCCAAGCACTTCCTTTCTGCCCTTAGGTTTCATTTTTTCGTTCTTGCCAGCTGTCTCTCTCTTTCTCCTTTAAATAAAAAAAAAAATCAGTTATACAACTTGCTCTCAACACACTTGGGAAGACTCTGCTGTAATTTGCTTGTTTTCATTTAAAATCGTTTGTGCATCTTATGCAATGCAGTGTGGGCTGCAACACACTGGGCTGTGTTAAAAAGAATGACGCCAAGGGTAGGAGTGGTTTTCCAGAAGGGGGCGGCCGGGCTGGCCATGCCTGTGTTTGAAATGTCTCCCTCCTCCTGAGGAAGGTGCCGCAAAAAGCACAAACCAACTAAACAAAAGAAAACATCCAGTACTTTTTCATCTCAGACTGCCTCGGGCACTGGAAGAAAAATGGGTTAATGACAGAATGGCTTTTAGACTAATCCAAGGCAAAAAATGATCGTCCTTTCAAATGCAATTACTAGCAAAGTGATTTGGAAGCCAGTGGGACAGAGCCGAGTGGAGTAAGCTGTTTCTCTGATACATACTGCAGAGACCTTCACACTGACTGATTAGAATGAATACACAGTTGACATTAGCAGTGATGAAAAGTGGCGAAAAGTTACGTTAGCACCATGTTGCCTTCAACACTTCCCTTTATCCTTGAAAACTTTCTCAGGAATAAAAGGCATTATTTTGTCTCATCCAAAGAGCAGCACAGGTAAAGATTTCTCTGGAAGTCAGAAGCATTTCACCCTCCAGGAAGAGTATAAAAGCATCTCTGAGTCATACACGACTATTTTTATGGCTCTATGGAACTGCAAAGGGGACTTTACGTAAGGTTTGTGCAGCAGTGCTGGGCCAGGTTCAACCCCAGTCCAAACAGAGCTGCCTCTGCCAAGCCCAGCAGAGAGGCTGCAGTGGGAAGTCACCTCACAGTGCAAACAACGATGAGAGCTTTTAATTTATTAAGGACTACCATTTGTTTATTTACTTGTGTGCATGCTCGCACCTCCCTCAGAGGCATGGCATCCGGCACAGGGGATGGCTTTCTCTCGGTACTTCTGCAGCCACAGCTTGTCCTGGGGAGCAGTAGGGGAGTGATGCCACACATCACTTTCCTCCTGACACCCAGTCCGTCCCACCCTGTGCACCTCTGCTCATCGCTGCGGCAAGGGGAGCAGGCTCTGCCTTTCTGCCAGGAAACCATGCACAGTGGGCTGATGCCTATCAGATATCAGCCAGCCACAATATTTAGATGTAATGCATTGTGCTAGAGAAGTAGAGCCCTTTATAAACACTTTCAAAATCTTGTGCTTGGTGTGCGATGCGGCACTAGCAACAGCAGAACACAACATTAATTGTGTGGGTTTCTCCAGCTGCTAAAGAAATTTGTTAGAGAAACTTATATAAATACAAAGTGGTCTTTTTGAGTACAACAAATATGTTTAACTGCTTGTAAATGGCCATCAGCCTTTGTTTTTTAGCTTTGTACTAGCCAGTGCCTGCAGTCCTTATTCGGCATTTAATCAGCCTTTGGTCCCAGCACATGCAAACTAGAAGTCAATGGGAATTTTATTAGAATAAAAAAAAGTTTAAAAAAAGAGCAAGTTAGCTCACAGGACCCTAGTGTTTTGTGTTACAGCAAGTGTGTGAAGCTCGGCAGTGACATCCAAGCATTAAGACAGCTAAGTGTATTAGTAAGATCAATCAGAGTATCATATGGGATGCGTTACTTTGATAAGCACCAAGATTTCACACATGCAGAAATTATTAATTACACCAAAGTAAGAGAAGCAAGAAGATTCTTTGACTTACAAGTATGGAAGCTGATGTGTGCTTTGGGAACACACTCTGCTTGAGTGTTTGACTTGTTTTGACTGGGTGCATCAAGCTCCTCTGATTCTCTGCTAAACAGGCCTGTATTTCATTCAAAACACAAAACAGTCTGCAAAGATTACTTCATCAGAGCACAAACACTCTCAAGGCAATTTGTTTCCAGGTGAGCTTGCAATTCACTTTTCAAGTTTGCATCTGTCTTTTTTCCTTGTCTTAAAAAAAAAAGAAAATAAGAAAGCACATGTTATTAACACAGCATCTGAAAAAATATCACAAAAACCTCCTCAGCAGCACTCACCTGGTTGTAATAGTACTAGGAAGTAAAGCACAGCAATATTGCATGTACTAGCCATTATATGCTTAAATGCATCATCCCTTTCGCATCTGTGACTTAAAACAACAGTATTCATCCCTTAGCCTCCAGGCACAAATTCCTAAAACCCCTGTGCAAGACTACGTAAGGACACACATGAGTGGAGGTTCCCTTAGGAGTAAAAGCAAACAGGGCTTTTTTTTCTCTATGCTGGACCAACCCCACCCTTAACATGCCCATGAACACTGCTGGCAGTGGACAGTGCGATTTTGTGATCCATCTCTTTGCTTGGGGGTGATTCATCTAGCAGTGGCCATTACTTTGTAAATGTTTTTAAATGGTGCTTGCAGAGTAAGGGGAAATGAATTAGAACTTTTCTAGCTCTAATTAAAGAGACCAAGAATTTACTGGCAGTTTTTTAGTTGGTCCGAGTGATATTTCCAGTGGCATGTTAGAGAGAGACCATGAATTACGCTTTGCTTCCCTTGGGCTTTGGGTTTGCTTTTTCCAACAAGTTAAGTTGTCTGTTACTACATGCAACATGATCCGAGCCTAAGAGCTTTTCCCTTTTACCTTAATTTTCAGTGACTTAGATTAAAACCTGATCAGGTGCAGAAAACCAAATTATGTAAAGCAGAAACTAGAAATATTAGAAACCTTTGAGAAACATGAAGACTGTGGTTTTAGACAGGGGATGAACTAACCAGCTGAGATAGAGTAAGACGCAGCATTAACGTGCTGCCATCTGTAATGTGAAACATTGGAGTAAAATTTAAACTAGAGCTTGCTGAGTGGACAAACACTTATCCTGTGGTTGAGTGAGATACCTAGGTCATTACCAGCACTTTTAAACTTGCCTTTTTCTTTCTCTGACAAATTGTATTCCTTGCATGTGGTGTTTTATTGCAAGCCTCTCTTCTTCCTGTTCTCTGAAGTGTCTTGTGCAGGTCCCAGTCTAGATGTAATGTCAGCCTTGCTATTCAGGGAAAAGCAAAATAAACTTTAAAAAGCAACTCATGAAATAGAGGGTTTGATAGCTGAAAACCACTAGTTTCTCGCAGTTTTTCTTATTGTGTCATTAGAAGTCTGATCTCTGCCCATCCTATCCTACACACGTGAGGGTTCACTTCCACTTTTAAAGGATGTAAGAAATTAATTATTCCTCAAAAATAATCGGAAAGCAGTGGATGTTCTGCAACTTTTTGGGAGTTAGTGATCATCTTCTGAGATGTTTCATCATGAATGAAGAGATTGCTAGGTATACTGTAACCTGAAGCTTCTTGGCATACATGTTTAAAGGTATAAATAACATGAACGGTACCAAGGCATAATTACTACCTGACACGGCACACTGTGTCCTTTGCACTGAATTCCATTGATTCCAGGCTTATTCAAATGAGCATAAATGGAGAAAAGACTTCAAGGCTCAGCTTTTCATCATGCCATCCCTTTCCTTTTATAGTAATTTCTAAGAACATGCTGTAAATTATTACCGGTCTTTCTACTTTGTGACTCACACCTGACTAACCTTAGATATAGGTATTTATTCTTTCTGCCTACAATATATGGTGTGTGTGGCTAATCAGGACCCTATTGTGTTATTGATTTCACCTGAAGATCCTTGTCTTTTGGACATCGCAGCTGCAGTTGATATACTACAGAGAAATTGAGCCAATCTCAGCCTCTGGATTCAAGCAGCAAAACTTCAGGGAAATGTAGCCCTAGGACAGGCATACTTCTACTAGTGTTGTTAAATGAATTGGTAACTTTTTTCCTAAAAAATAAAGCTTTTACACTCATTTAATGTTACTTATTAATTAAAAAAGAAGTCATCTATACCAACATGAAACAGGTTTATATCATGAAAGCTCTCATCAAACAGTTTAAAATTGAAGGGCTGATACGTGTCCTGTCTCGCCTTGACAGTTACTGCACGGCATGATCCCGTGCTGCCAATCAGATCCGAACAAAGGAAACAGCAGTTGTCTGTGAATCACTTCTCACTTCAATTAATATAAATATTGAGTTTGCACAAGCAGATTTGACAATTTGAGGCATGCCCACATTTTCTGTGTAACTAGCACTGAATGACTGATACCCAATACTTGGACCTGGTACTGAGAGTGAAGCCAACAGTTAAGCATGTTGTTCTGTGGAAGTGATGGGAGACTCAGCAGAAGGATTTGGTAGGTCTTTTGTAGAAGTTTTGGAAATAACACATAGTTGTAAACAGAAAGGCTCGCCTTGGTTTTAATACCTCACAAATGTGTTTCTTGCATTTCTTTCCTTCAACTCTGTCTCATTCGCGTTTACCTCCTGCAAATACTCCAATGAATACACCAACTCTAGGAAATGTTCCCCAGAGCAAAGTATGCTTAAGCTAGATCTACAGAGTGTGTAAGCAAAGCCAAATCTGAGCACACAATTACGTGTGCTTTTTTGTAGCAGCAGGGTCTGATTCTAAAAGTTATTTTTGTCCAGCAAAGAGAAGAAACTTACTCCATTAACAGTACGTCCAACAAAATGTCTCATTTCATTTAACATGCTTGCAAATAATCTGCAGTTCAAGAACTAGTCAATTCAGCTGAGAAACCAGGGACCATGTTAAGAAAAGCCACCCTAACAAAACCCATTCCAAACAAAGTATTTGCCCAACTCCGCCTCTAGATAATTAGTTCAAATCTGGCAAAGGCCAATCCTAGATACTGAAAGGCACAATTGTCTAATAGCATCTTACCAGACTTTCTAAAATGCTGTGGTGGTTTCGTTCCATTTCCTAGACAGTGGACAAGTGTCAGCAGGAAAATCACTCCCAGCGTTAGCCCTACTTAGTAATCTCAGCTTCTGTCCGGGGTCTTAATCAGCAAAGACACTAAAGTGTTTTGCGATCCTTATTAAAGGGGTTCTCCTGGGCCAGGATTTGTTGATGAGAACATGAAAGAAAGCTTTTAGTTTGGATATCTGAATCTACAAAAGAAATACAGCTTCTCAGCAAAACAGGCTGGTTAGAACTGTTACATTTTTCTGAAAGGAAATATGTACACAGCTTCAGCGTCTTTGGTTTAAATTTCAACTCTGAAATTCATGCTGAGAAATTTAATTGAGTAGTCTGATTTCTAGCAGTCCCAAGTACCCACAGTTCTTGCTCCCTTTGCATGAGCAAACAGGCAGAAAGTCTGGAAATTGGACCACTTAATTAGGGGTATAAACAAATGTTCATATTTGTGTTCAGTTTAGTTCCATATTGTCCTGGTTTGGGCCAGGACAGAATCAATTTTCTTTTAGTAACTTTGCTTTTTAGTTAAGTCTCTCTGAGAAGCTGCACTCTCTGAAATTAACTCCATGTTTTTCCAGACAGTAGCTGCTTCTAGCAGTGATAAGGCTCAGTGTTTATAGCTAGTGCTGGAACATCAGAAGCAATGGTATGCAGAAAGGCTCTTCCTTATAGTTATCCCTATGGAGACCAAGGTCGATACTTGCTTCTGCTAACTTTCTTATGCGCTGGAAATGACAGAGCAGAGAAGTGGTCACACCTGCGACCCTGCGGTGGGGAGGAGCGGGTCGGACAGGTGACCCAAACCTGACCAAAGGGAGTATTCCATCCCATACGCGTCATACTCAGTATAAAGCTGAGGGATCACGAGGGTCACTCTCCCTTCTATGGCCGGCATCCGAGGAGGACTCTCTCTGATTCTTCTGCCTTCGCTCCTGATCTGTGCATTCCTGAATCCAGCTCCTGCCTGCTGCTGAGTGCAGTCCAGGACTTTCTCGGGGTGTGTCCCGCAGCATCCGGGTGACGTATTCGTCATCGGTGGGGAGGAGCTTGATATTGGTTTTGTACATATCTGTATATTTGTATATATTTCATTATTATTTATTCCTATTATTATACATTATTAATGTAGTTAGATTAAAGCTGTTTAACTTTTCTAACCATAAGTGTCTTTCCCTTTCCTCTTTTCGTCCCATTTTGGGGAGGGAGGGGTATAACAAAGAGCATCTGTCGTTCCTCTAATAGCCAGCCCAGATTTAAACCGTGACACATATGTAATACTAGGGGGAGACACTAATTCAGACCAGTGCCTGTAACCAAAATGAATGGATATGTATGTGTGTATTTTGCTTTTGCATTCCATTTTGTGGTCATGGCACATACAGGTCTAAGTGATACGATAACGTCACACACCAGCCTATTTTGCCTGTTGCATTTTTGTGGTCATGGCTTTATGCACATATGTTTATCAAACACTGGCAGTCAGGTGTGAACTCCAGCAGTCTTTAAAGAAACGGAAAAACAATCTTACCACCACAGAAGAGTTGCACGAGTTTTGTACATCTTATTGATCAGCAGGCCGTGCCGTAACCTGACCTTCTCTAAATCTCTACATACAAATGACATCTGCTGGCAGAAGCAACGTTAATGAGGTTGAGTAGAGGCCAGATAAAGCTGGATATATAGGAATAAAATGTAGATTTCTGACAATGAAGTCAATTAGCCTTCAGAGCAGCACAGAAAGCAATGTAGTGAAATCTTTTTTGCTACAGAAAGAAAGAAAGACTTTTTAGAGATAGACTGGACGCCTTTCTAATATATGTGTTTAATCAATTAGAAATTATGGAGCTCAATGAGACACCAAGGGATGGATGTTCAGTAGCCTGTGCTATGTATGAGGTCCAAGTAAAGGGTCACAACATGCCACCCAGAGTACTGCAGGCTTGGGGGATTTAACCGTGATTCTCAAGTACAGAAGGTTTTACATGTAAAGCCAAGGCCGAGGTAAACAGCTATGTTGCGGTCTCAATTACTATATTTCTTGTCTCATTAAATGTTTGCTTCTTCCCTAAATTCTCAGAACGACCAAATTCTAGAGATGTGGAACTGGAAGAAGCATCGGCAGATTATTCCTGCAGGGCAGGGGGCAGCACTGCGCACAGCCTGCGTGATGCATGCCAGGTGTTTGCCTGATCTGTTCTTAAAAACATCCCGTAAAGGAGATCTCCATGTTTCTGAAAAGTCCATTCCAATGCTATGCGGTGTTTGTAATCAGACTATTTTTCTTAAGATTTAATCTAAATTTAAGTGGTCAATTAGCTAATTACTTTATGTCCCACCCTTTATGAAGAAGGGAAAAACTGATTTCTCCTTCTTTAAAGTAATTTTATGCACTTGCAAAGTGTTATCATCTTCCTTCTGTCCCTACTTTCTAGACTAAACAATCCCAGTTCTCTTAACCTTTCTCAGAGGTTCATGTTTTCAAAACCGCTTATCATCTTGTTGCAGTTATCTTAAAATGCAGCACCCAAAACTGGACGCACTACTTCAGCTGAGGCTGCACCAGTGCCAAGTAGAGCAGAATAATTACCTCTCTTGTCTTATACCCAGCATTGCTGCTAATACATCTCAGAATGACATTTGTCTTTTCTGCAAGAGCATCACATTGTTGTGAAGAGAGGCTTGAAAATGCGACCCAAGTGCTGGCTGAAGTTTCAGAATCCAAAAGGCACGTAAAAAGAAGCAGGGGGGAAAGTTGTTTCTGCCACTTAATTACACAAAATGGGGACCTGGCGTAATACATTTGAATGTCTTGTGTTGGCCAGTTCTGACTTAAAATCAGTGAACCTCTATAGCAGAGCCTCATTTAATTGAGTGGGAAACCTCTAGCAAACTTCAATTTTTTGTGAAATGAGACATAAATGAGCAAACTCTGGAAAAGGCATTGAATCACAGAACACACTTTGATCACTTATCTGCAAAATTGTATTAATTCTGTATGGTAATTGAAGCACGTGAAGACTTACTGAGGAAGCCCTGTGCAATGCTGAGAAACTAGGGGAAGCTTTCAGGACTGTGGGGGAGAGGGAGATATGATGTGCAATTTATACAGCATGCCAACTAATGCCATACAGTTTGGAGGGGTTCTAATGTAACTGTCTTTATGGGGTTACTAGCTGCTTTTTAATCTGTGGCCCAGTTAGCCATGGTTATCAGCACACTGTGGGGTTTGGTTTTTTTTAATTTCCCAGGCCAAAGCATCATGTTCAATTACATCTGTCACCTCATGTACTCCTGTAACTGAGTTTAACACATTCTAGCAATGACTTGTCACCTTGGCAAAATCACAAAGGTCTGATTTACAGAATGTAGGGTGTTAAATACAGCCAGGAAGGTAAAGAGACTGCCAGTCATTTATGGACTATTTACAAATATTTCTCTGCATTTGAAGATTCGTAAATCTCACGTAACCCACGTTCTTTCAACAATAAATGATGAGCAGAAAGACCCTCATCAGCTCCCCTTCCTAGGACCCCAACAGTCTGGGAAAATTTCTCCTTTAGGCCCCTTGTCTATTTAAAGTATAAGTCTGATTGATTTTACAAGGGAGAAAGAAAGAGTGAGAGTGTCATTGTGTTTCAGAACCTTTATCAGGAGTTTGTCCAGGACTGTCATGGGTAATTTGCCGGTTAGCTTGATGAGAGACCTCATGAGTGTTACAGTGCAGGGGCTGTATAGGATGTCTGGAGTGCCTAATGATCCGCAGTCGATAGAAAGGGTACATGTTAGGAGGAGAAGCAGGAAAACATGATATAATTGCTCCAACAGCAATTAATTCCCTTTCACGCAAGGTCAACAGGAAGAACCTACACCTGCACACCCCTCTTTCTGAGGTGGGAGAGCTGCTGTTCACATCAAAGTGTTGGTACTAAAGCACCATCTCAAGGCAGCGCCGCTGGGGCAGACACTTAGAGCTAGGTCCCAGAAAACGTGCAGCAAAAGGCAGTCCCTCTTACAGAGCAAATACACTCTGACTAAAGGCTCCGGAAGAGGAAGTGCTGTCATACGTTACAGCTGAGGATATCAGCTGCACTGAAAAGACACGTGCTCCTCTACGCCACGCAGTCTACGGCAGAGCCCAGCTCAGCCTGCTCCCTGTGCAGAGCCTGGGGCTAGTCCACATTGTGTTACCATGTAGCATTGGATAAACTGAGGTTTTGTCCTAAAAGCAAGCCTTGTCCAGCTAACAAACAGCTCACAAAAACTGTGTTCTATGGAGAAGCATTACCTTTCATGCTACTTCATGTATTATTTCACACAACTTTCCCATGGACCTGACCTGGGCAACTAAGTGGGAGCCACCGAGTGAGGCTGGAGTCGTCTTCCAGCCATGCAGGGGCACACTGTCCTAATAAATGACAAGTCTAACAAATATTACCCACTGATATATTTATGCTTTTCCCCAAAAAACATGTGCAAGCTCATCATTCTGCAGTCAGAACATGGGAATAGGAATTTAAATAGAAACCCTGATAAGTGACTGACATAAACTTTCTGTCTTGTTTTCTTTTGGCTCAGAAGCATGAAACAATCTGGGGAACCTAAGGCAGGTCCTTAGGGCATGTTAGTAATTTTATTACAGCTGAGGAAAGAACCAGGAAGACGGAACTGTCTTAAATGAATTCATTTCTTTCACGTGGAAATTTTATGGGGGTTAAAGATACAGGCTTCAACCTTACCAGCTACGCCATAATAACAAAATGGGCAAAAGGCTTCCTCTCTCTCCCTCTTTTTTTTCTTTTTTTGTACTAATAAAAAGTCCTTTCTTGCTCTTCTTAGGCATCTGTACATCATGTATAGTAGTATTGTCTCAAACTAGACATACATTCAGCAAAACCTTTATAAATCATCACTTGCCCACCCTCCACCTCACCCTGTAAAGAACTGTAATCTTAGAAGAAATCCACTGTCTGTTCAAAGATGAAAATGTGGATGATTTTAGAGCCAAGTGAATTTGCACCAGGTGAATTGGATTTTAGAAGAAAGTCTGGGTAATTTTTTGCCGCACGTTTTTCTGCATCAGTAATGCATTCACTTAGGGTATGTTCTAGCGAACCTGAGGCCAGGGCACAGGATCAGGCACAGCCCTGCAGTCGACTTTACAGACTGATTGTTAGCATGTTCCCTGCCATGCATTAGACCAACACCAGATAGATCAGGTGACTTTCAGACCCCACGTAAAAGATCCACATTGAGTTCTGCCAAAATAACCCTTGAGCTGAGCAGAGACTTACTGGGGTCAGACATGCTGGTGCTGTGTTTGCATGAGTTAAACTGCACCGCAGAAGGGAGAGGAGAGCATGCGTTCCTCCTTGTGAGAAATGCCCTGGAGAGGCTACATGTGAATCTTTCATCCTTCCAGATGGACAAAAAGAAAGAGAGGAAAGTGGTAAAACTTCCTTAATGGGCAGACATCCGGCATCAGATTTTTTTTTTTCTGTTGATTGAGCTCATTTTCAGGAGACAATTTTGAATGTGAACCTCCACTGCTGCCGTGCATGCTGCCCAATACCCAAAAGTGTTTGTTGAATTTGCATCATGTTTATTTCTCCACTTAAAGTTATATCCTAGATGTAGAACAGTTAACAAGTTGTGAACAGCACTTGCAGGTGGGCCGCTGACCGCCAGTCAGCCACAAAACGCAGATTGCAGCTGGTACCTCAGGTGAAAAAGCAGGAGGATCTGAGAATTATGCTCTGAATTTTGCCCCTTGGTGCGTCTGACGTGGGCACTGAATGCCATGTAATAGGGAGCCATGTGTCAGCTCAGGGAGCCAGAAAAGGAAGCGTGTGGGAATCCGACCTTGGCGGCAAGCAGCTTGTGTGCCCGCTTCCCGCTCGAGCAGATTGCCCTCAAACAGGACATCCGAGAAGGAGGTGTCACTAGTTATGATTAAAAATGTTGGCCTTCCTGTTTAATACAAATCTGCCTAAAAGGAACAGAACTCAGCTTGAAGTCCACAAACCTGCGCTGCCAAACGTCTCGGCCAGCAGTGGTAGTCAGCACCATTACTGGCAGCAGTAGCTCTCAGCTCCATGCCAAGCCACAGACAGTCTTACTGGGGTTAAAGTATTGTTGTTTGGGAATCCCTGTCCCATGATCCTATTACAGATCTCACAGACCTGCTGTTCTGAATTCTGATCCCATTTTCAATCACTGAGGAGCAATAATGGCACCTCAGGCAGTGCCTCCCTCGGAAATAACTCAGCCACTTTAACTTAAACTTCATTTTGCCCATTATAATGATAAGAACAATTATATACAGACCTAAGACGTGCATGCACACTATTTTGAGTGCGTGCATCCTGCCTGTACCCCATCCTGACTTGTCTCGTCTAGTTCTTTTTGGAGCGCAATGTCCTGAGTCAAGACTCACATATAGCACCTCATAAAATAAACTCCTGCCCTAGGCTCTCCGTTCTGTACCAGCACAAACTTTAACCGCCAAAAATGCTGAGAGGATTAAGTGGAAGCCCTCTTGGATCTTTTATAGGAGGTTATGTGTTTTTTAGAAGCAATGGGGTGTACAGTACCAATAGCAGAGTTTTACCCTCACAGAGCATACATGTAAAGGCCACCTGCAGTGCGAGCCTGATGCCTGCTTGCTGCTGTCAACATGTATGGTAGGAGTGAGCCATAACAATCTGGGTACTACAAAGCAAAGTTAATTCAAGGGAAGGAAGAGTGAGCATGGACACAGTATGATTCAAAGCAGGCAAGCGAGCTGCTGCATTAACTCTTTTGAACGGAGTTTCCTGGAGGGACCCCTGAGAACAGCCCTCAAGCACAAGACTCAGCTTTTGCCAAGTTTATTTGAGGAGGAAGGAGGGCAGGAGGAATGTTTTCTTGAGGGGGAAAAAACCTCACCCCATTAAAGCTTTCTGTTGCCAGGGAAGTTCAGGGAAAATTCAGGAAAACTCCTTCTTGTGCTCTTTATGATGTTTACTCTGTTGCACGGAGCCAAGACAGGGATGAGAAAGGCTGCAGCATGATGCAGGGCTGCAAAAGCTGTGTGTATTTAATAGGGTGACATAAATGGTGTGTTTCTCTTTGCCCTCTGCTGAGCGCTGTGGGGAAAACCTGGCCAAAATAGCAAAAATGAGAAGCCATGAGAGTGGCTGCTGGCTCTCGTCAGTCCGCCGTCCCCTGGGCCAAGCCTACAGCTCCGACGGGAAGTACACAGCGGATGTTTAATGAAAGGGCTGCTGCGGCTTATCTCCGCGTGCAGGGGACTTCTTTGTGAACTCGCTTGCTTTGAAAGATATGTGGCCCGCTATGCTGGTATTGTTGGCTCTCGCTTTAAGCACAGCCGCATGATTCACATAGGAACTGTGTGCTATGTCTGCCAAGGAAAGCTTCCCCCTTTCCCTCTCCAGTTAGGAATAAACTCAGCAGAAGGCCATCGAGGTCACAAGATCTGCCTGTTATTGCATTTTACAGGAAGGAAGATACGTTGCCTTAAGATCAGTTTATCAGCTGACTTTCCTGTGAAGAAGACAGAGGCTATTTTCCTGTGTACTGCCACCCCCGTAATTCCCAAACGAGCGCGCTCTGTTTGCATCTCCTGTCAGCTCAGCTGTGCGTGTTTCTGAAACAGCCCAGTATTAAGCAAACAAATAAAAAAGCCATTGTGAGACCTCGCAGAATCAACATCCCTTATCAAACTGCCCGCGGGAGGGGATAAATCTCTTCCTCGAGGCTGCCTGTCATCTCACCCCCTCCCTCCCTCTCAGTGTCAATGCACAATTAAATCCGTTGTGGTGAAATAGACTCGGCTGATAATTGAGGAGAGAGTTACTTACAAGTTTGCTGAGAGCAGCAAAGGGCCTAGCAGCCTTCTTGAGGTGGTTTCTTTTGAGCCTGCTTCTTTGAAAATCCACAAGTATTTGGGTTTGTAGTTTTTTTGGGGTTGTCTTTTAAAGGCCCAGGTCTCTGCAGATTGTTGGTTTTTTTTCAATCAATCAGCTCTGCTTTTCCTGTGCGAGGGAACAAGCAGCGTGCAGAGACGGCTCCCTCCCCCCCGGCCTCCTCTGCAAGGTCCCTGCTTTCATAAGGTTTTCAGCTGGGGAATGGTTGCCTGTTTCCTCTCTGTGCTCGCTGTGACAAATGTATTTCTGTGACCAGGAAACTGCAGATGTTACAGATGCACTAAGGCATAGCTTATTAGCTAATGATGCTTAATCTCTGAAGGATTACACGTATTGAATAATGCTATTCATTGACAAACAGTTGAAGGGAATCATCCTGGCTCCAAAGTATTTACAGTGGCAGCTTTAATTGATTATGTTCTCTTTTTATACCACTGTAAAACTAAAATAACCCTCCAATGTTCCCTGCATCCTAAGAGCACTGATTAACCCAGCAAGAAACAGCATTTGCCAGAATAAAATTGTTGATTTTCAAATAACCCTGTTATTTGGGTTATTTGTTATATTCTGGGCTCCAAACCTGCACTACACAGGAAAACAGCTACTTATCTTTTATAATAGCCACTAATTTTTGTGATGTTCATCTGGTTAGATTTTTCCTCTGGTTTTGCATAGCTTTGCATTTCCTCCGTCTACACAGAAAACCCTTGGTCTCTAGTGCTACGGGTCTTCAAACTCCTGCAATAATCCAGAGGGAAGAAGGGGCTGAAAACCATGTCTTACTGCAATCCAGTAAGAGTTTTGGTTTTGAGACAGCATCAGGACTCATGTCACTATTCCTGCACAATTTTCATTACCTGTGAGGTCATCCCCTCTTCCCTAGTTTTTCAGTCAGTGTCTATCTGAAAATATTTCGTATCCCAATCTTAATGCCTACATCCAGGTCCATGTCTGCAGTTCACAGTTACAGAAGGTGAAACAATAAGTTTCATGTGCAAGCTTTGGCATATTACTATGCATTAAGTACTTTTATGTATTTTGATAATGCTGCTTGCAAGATAATGCATATGTATTTAAAAGTATTACAGAAACAGCATGTTTATTCTCAGACAATGTTGCTTTATCAAATTCTGGCAGCTGAATCTGTACTGGACGTTGTCAGCAGCTAACTGGATATTCCCCACACTACCTCAGAAACTGAACCCAGATAATTTTTAGGAATTGTTTATAAAAACCCTTCATGAATATCAGTGTATAGCCCTGAAACATGAAGATGGCGTTTTATAATCGAAAATGAACGAGAATGTTCTGGCAGTACAAAAAAAGAACTTGTACTGTTCTGTTTATTCTAGATGATTTGGAAGAGCCCTAGTCATATTGAATCTAAATCAGAGTATCTAAGAGAGAATTATAACAAAGCTGAAACGGGAGGCAAAAGACAAGGCAGAATCCTTCTGAGCTTTGTTATTACACAAATGGGGTTTGGTTTGAACTCTTTAATTTGCCACTTGCCAGCCTACATCTAAGAAGCAACCTTGTTTGGATTTCCACAAAGAATCTCATTCTTTTTTTCAATAAAAAGACCTGGCAATAATTCTGTTGGCATCAGATGAAGAGCTTACTTATTCCACTGGCAATGGTTTCTTTTGTTGTTATCTAGTTTGATGAAAACTTCATAAAAAACAACTCTGAAAGTTTATAGATAAAGCTTATGTACATTTGTTCGGGTCATATGCCAAGGGATCACTTCTTTTTGTAGAAGTCATTGCACCAGGGAGAAATATGGTTAGTAATAGCACTTTTTGCAAGTAACAATCTTTATTCAAAAGCACGAACAAGTAAAGCAAACTGCAGGGCCTGAGGTAGGTGTATGGGCAATACAACAATTTTGACTTTACACTAATTCATTGCAACTATTTTCTTACAACCTTTCAGGAAAGTCCTATGAAATCCAACAATGCTCTTTAAAATTAAGAAATTCCTGAATGTCTGTGTTTTCTTTGTACAGTACAGAGCACATATAGCACAATGACAAACCAAGTATCTGTTTGCAGCAAAGGTTATGGTTGAATACGTTTCTCAGTCTCTGGCTCACAACGCATCACCCTCACACTCAGAGAGGCACAGATGGAGGGAACGTCCTTGCCGGGATCTGTGGTCACCTTTCTGCAAGCTAGCTGGGGAGCCACAGCATGCTAATAAAGCTGGAGGATATGGCTGCTGCTGGACCTCAGGAGCCAGCTCCTGCCCCAGTGACCACAGGTCCTCCATGTGCTGTGAGGCACTGCCAGCGGGGAGCACAGTCCCATCCTCCCCATCCGTGTCCAAGGCTTGATGTATTCACCCAGCTTGCTCAGGCGGCGGTACAGGTCAGGGTTGCTCCCAATGGCATGCTATCCCACTTGTCCCTGCAGGGAGGGATGCTCCCAGGCACTGTCATGTTGTCTCAGCTTGCATGCCTGCCTCTGTGCCCCAGGGAGACCGTCTCAGGTGCTTGGGGTGCTGGGCGACAGCCGTGGATGTACGCACACACACACGATGCAGGGCATTTACCCGTGCAGTGTTTTACCTCTTATCCATTGTAACAACTGGATTTATGGCTCCGAATAATAAGCTTAACAGTGCAAAGTTGGGGGCTTTTCACATATTTCTCTGTTGAAGAACAAGCTCCCCATTTTCATGGTATATAAAACTAGGCTAAAGCCCTTTCTGGCAGCACTGCATGGAGGCTCATGGAGCAGCACTAGAAATGGATTTGGCCTTACACCTGAAATTTGGAATATTCTCCTTCTATGGAAGTTCTGTAAGTCGTATAAATTAGAGTTAAACATACTTTTTCTCCACAGTCTCCCTCTCCCATATCTTACTTCTCTTTCTTCTCTCTACTCTCCCTGCCTCTGCACAAGCAACAGCTAGGAAAACATCTCAAGGGTGGAGTTGTTGGTCTTCTTTGTTTTGTCATCCTTCTCTGCAAAAAGACATAAATAAATAAAATAAAATAAAATAATTTTTTTTTTTTTTTTGCTAATGAGCATGGTCTATGGTTTGGTTAAATCCTAAAATAGATGAATCCTTGACAGTCTCCAGATCAATAAATGAGTAAATTCATATTGAACCAAACACAAGAATCTCCAGGTCTCACAACACATTTTGCTAATAAATTCTACAAAACAGTGGTGAATTAGGTTAATGTTAATTGTGTACAGTAAAGCAAAAAACTGCCCAGGCAGCTGGGAGCTCAATAGGTTATTAGATCCCTGGAGATCCTGTTTTCAAGACCAGTTCTCAGATCTCTTGCTGCAGCCATGGATATTGGATACTTGACTTCAGGACGGGGACAGTTTTCCAATACAAATGTTTTAGACTTAGCAAGATTAGAATAAGAGGTGGATCTTTAAACACTACCAAGAATGTGAAACATTTCAATAGAAAATTCTTTTCAGAAGGGCAGCAGCCACTCACGTCTCAGAACTGTCCAGCCTCTATTAGGATTAGAAGACTCCCAGGGCACAGATTTTTCTCTGTCTGCCCCTTGGGGAGTTTCTATACCTTCCTCGATGCCCTCATTGGAGACAGAGCAGAATGTGACCATGTGAGCACTTGACACAGTGAACCAGTATGGTCCAGCTCTCTACAACTCAGCGCTTGCTCTGCCGTGGTGCTCATAAAGCTCTTCTTTCAGGGCTATGTGCTCTGTCCTGCTGGTTCTCTGAATTGGGCAGACAATATTCTAAGTCTCGCAAGGAAGGAAAGATGCTCTGTGCTAGTCCCTCAGCTGATATAAAAAATGACTGATACTCTGTCCTCACACCCTGAAGATCTGTATGTGCACACACAGATTGACAGCAGTATCATTCTGGTAGATGGCTCCTACAAATAGGGTTATGTTGAAAGATGGAAGGGGCTCTGAGACTGAGTAACATTAGAGGTGATGCTCTGAAGTTGCATTTGTCAGTCAGTGCAAAAGCAAGCCAAACAGGAAGACTTGGCAAAAAGAAACCATAGGTCTAGGTCTTCATCTTTGCTGTCTTTGTGTCTAGGAACCCTCTTTCATCTCCTGCCTGTGTATGAGCTGTGTGAGTCATGGTAGGATGGTAAAACATCTCAATGATGGGTAAAAGGAGGACCCAGCAGACAGAGGTTGGGGGAATTAGAGTGGTCTGCATGGGAGGTTTGGAAAGCTGGAAGAAATGGAGGACAAATGAGTAGCTGCAGTCCACCAGGCTATTACAGCTCCTAAGAAGAAAGAATATGAACTTTGGCTCTCTGTCTGCAGAAGGACCCGTAAATTGGACCTCTATTTATATGCCAAATTTTGCTGAGGGATCAGGTTTTGCGATCAGGACTTTAATGAACAGAATAACAATTACATAATATTAATACCTATGTTGGAGATTATGTCCGAGTCCTGGAAAATACTTCAGAAGTTTGCTAGGCTAAAGTTCTTACACAAAACAGAAAAGCCATCTGATGGAAGTAAAAGTGCCACCTCAAATCTGTCTGTGTGTGCATGCTTCTCAGTTATCAACATCCTGCATTAATGAAGTTTTCTTGTCATTTTCTTTCTTTTTCAAATACTACTTCAATTTTCCTTTAAAGTCAGTTCACTGCTGTCTTGATGTTATGTCACTGCAAATAAACATACAGCAGAGTCTTGGGTACATCTGGCAACTAATAAGCCTTTGGCATGAATAATCTTATACAAAAGAGTCAAGAGTCAACACAAAGATACTATTTTCATGTCACCATCAGACTTACTACTGGACTTGTCACTGTTTTGAGATCTGGAGGAAATGGAGCTGTGAAAGTTATAAAAGACCATCTTGTGCAGGGTGGACGAACCTTTTCATCCTACAAGCCATGTGCCTAAATCTTTGAGTAATTATAGCCTAAAGATTTACAGGGCCTTGCTCAGAGAGCTTGGGGTGTGAGGTGACAGACATCTGGGAGTTTTTTGCAGATATCAGATGCCAACGGCTTGAGGGGGACAGATGGGTTGGTCTGAGCAGTCCTGCTGGCTTTGCTTCCCTTAGTCCTAGGATTACAACCATCGAATGGTTTGGGCTGGAAGGGACCTTAAAGATGACCTAGTTGCAACCCCCCTGCCATGGGCAGGAACACCTTCCATCAGACCAGGTTGCTCAAAGCCCCATCCAACCTGGCCTTGAACACTTCCAGGGAGGGGACATCCACAACTTTTCTGGGCAACCTGTGCCAGTGTCTCACCACCCTCATCATGAATAATAATATCTAATCTAAATCTGTGCTCTTTCAGTTTAAAACCATTGTCCCTCGTCCTATCACCACATGCCCTTGTAAAAAGTCCCTCTCCAGTTCTCTTGCAGGCCACTTGCAGGTAGGCTGGAAGGCTGCTATAAGGTCTCCCCTGAGACTTCTTGAGGCTGAACAACCTCAGCACTCTCAGCCTTTCCTCATAGGTGAGATTCTCCAGCCCCCTGATCATCTTAATGACTGTCCTCTGGGTCCCTGTCTTTCTTATGCTGGAGGACCCACAGTTGGATGCAGTACTGCAGGTGGGGTCTCACAAGAGCAGAGCAGAGGGGCAGAATCACCTCCCTCAACCTGCTGGCCACATTTCTTGTGATGCCGCCCAGGGTACAGTTGGCCTTTTGGGCTATGAGTGCACATTTTCTCATCCACCAGTACCTCTAAGACCTTCTCCACAGGGCTGCTCTCAATCCCTTCATCCCCCAGCCTGTACTGATAGTGGTGATTGCCCCGATCCAGTGTTATTGGATATGGTCTTGGTATTTGCCACTGTGAAGTTTCTTCTAATTTTTGAAATTTTGTACTGCTCCTTCCACTGCTGCACCACTCCTCGCCGCCTCCTCTGCTGCCAAACCAGGTGCAGGACCTTGCCAGGGCCACTGGCTGTGGAATCCCAGAGATGCAGAAGACAAGTCTGGACTTGGATTAACTTCTGCTTTGGATGCTTTAATTGTTGTCCTTGATAAACCAGCAGACTATAAAGACTACTCTTTTGACTTGTTGTGTCTAGCCTTTTGCTTCCTGACAGAAACACCCTCATAAAGTGCTATTCTTTCTTGCTTTCAGGATCTCATTGAAAACCACTGAATTCATCCCTCCTACCCTGTTTACCCAGATGATGGATGTGCCTACTGGCTTCTTCTCTTGCCCTCTTATGTATTGTTCCTTCTAACTTTCTCACTTGTGAATTCTCTCCTTCTTTTCTCTGTTTTACCTCCAATATATAAACACCTCTCAGGTACACAGAGCATTTCAGGCGCTGTGAAACCCATGTTTAAAGCAGTGATCTCCAGCCCTGCCTTTGTGTTTACAACAAAGACAGTCTTGCCTGAAAACGTTTGGACAATCAGTGCTACCGCATTACACTCCGGATTGTTATTGCATTGTATATGAATACAACTCATGCCAAGTATCTCCCTGCCATTGAATGTCTGTATGGGATCATGAGATGACTTACGTTGCCTGTTCCAGTCTCATGCGTTGCTGTACTGATGCGCTATCAGCCTCCAGGCTGACACCTGGTACTGTGCGGATCCCTGCCAGACCATGGAGGAAGCCACGCTTGCCAGCCCTTATTACAAACAGCAAGGGAAACTCAGCCTGAGACTTTCTCCAGCAGTTCCCCTCTCCGCCCCCAAACTCGAGACTGAAAAACAACACTTTAAATTTTCTGCGAAGAGCAAATGTTGGCAGTACCACAGTCACCTAAAATCAGGCAATCATACACTCCCATCTTTCCACTCGTCCTCTGAGAAACATCTGTGCCTTTGTAGCTGTGTCTGATCCATGTAGATTTACATGGGCAGAGGAAAAGAGAGCAGGCAAGAAGGCTTGCCCTTGCACTCACCCACGCTGCATACAGATTCCCGTGACTCTGGGGACTCAATGACAACCCCAACACACACTGGTTTCTCAGGCCAAGACCTGACACAACCATAACTGTCCTGGTTGCTCCCTTTTTCCTCACCAGGCAGAGTTCAGAAAGAAGAAAAAGAAGAAAGAGTGCATCAATGATCTTGTTCCTTATTTTGTCTTACCCCTTGGATGTTTCTGCTGCTCTCCTGGCCCCTTCGTGGGTGTCCCATTTCCTTCTGTCCAAGAAATTCGCTCCTCCCCAAGAAAGTGTCTTTCTCACAGAATCACAGAATGGTAGGGGTTTCGATTAGTGTTTTTGTGCAAAACTAAATATTTTAATGTAAATATTTCAACCAGTACTTTTTGTAGTTTTAATTGAACCAAATATCTAAATAGGGCAAATTTTCAGGGCAACTGCGAGGTTTTTTGAGGGTAGAGAAGCAGCAGAACGAGAGACTTTGCAGCATAATAACACACAGATGTCGCAACATGGCTTGCTAAGGGCTTAACCCCAAGTAGGAGAATTCCCCTTTCCACACGCTAATCTAATTCTTTGCCAGCATCTCTTCTTTCTCAACTGCAGAGAGAGTTTGGAAATGCCTCGGAGCTTCATTGCAAGGGGAAAGACAATGAACAGTGATGAGTGGAAGGCAGAAACAGAGATAAAGGCCTGCAAACTGAAATAGCAATAACACACCGGAGTGTATCCTGTTGTTATGTATTACTTTTCTCTTTAATTCCTCCCTTGGGCAGTTTGAGGATGGAAATGTTTTTCTCAGAGGAAGTATTCTCACTACTGATTTTATGGAGAAGCAGTAATTTCTGTAAATGGGATAATACTGGAGAGTAGCTAGAGATCCCTTTGTCAGATATTAACCTGTGCTGTTAATTGCTGGCACTCCCTAGGGAGAAGCACTGGTAGAAGCAGAAGGGTTATAAGAAATGCCAGGGGCACTATTATAGCAAAAAAGTTAAGGGCTAAATATTAATTCCTGTGATGGCAGTACCATCCTTTAGTAGGTCAGCACACAAGTGTTTTTAGGGGTTCAGCTTGCCCCCATGCTTATACACCTTTAAACAGTGTATTTTATTATTTTCCAGGTGATCATTAATCCGCGGTCTTAGGTGCAGATTGTATTATGCATATCAGTCGTGCTCTATGCCGCTCTGGGTATTGCTGTTCAATTCAACATGAGTGCCCTGCAGAGGACCTGAGTCACACCTGGATACACTGGCTGGGGCACCAAAAGCAGTAGCAGTATATATTGCATCTGTTGGCACATATCTTCGGCATCTCTACCAGGAGCCTGCAGATCAGTAAATAATAAAAAAGTCCAGCAAGCTGGTTTGAAATCCTATTAGGCCCTTACCTGCAAGGTAGGTGTCCCACAATCATATTAATGTTAACGTGAGTTTTAATTGAAACTGAAAGTTGTTTATAGACAATTTCTTACGGAAAAGCAGTTTGCTGAAGCACAACTGCCAGATAACCTGCTTTATCTTTATCTACAATAAATGTGCCTGAAGTGAAGAGGAATGTCATGACCTGGTTGTACAGGACAAAGAGCTATATGCCTCCCAAGAACTGTGAGAAGGAGAGTGTAATGGTAAAATCACAGATTTCCATAGTCCTCTGAGCGATATGAGGGGACCATAATATCTAAGGATGCAAATCAGTATCAACCTCATTAGCTTCAGTATATTTTCTCATTTATGTCGTCAGAGATCTGGCCCTATGTCTACCCTACCCAGTATTTCAAAAAGAATGATTTTTTTGAAAACTGGTTTTAAACACCTGCACACAACTTCCAAACTTTCTCATAAATTAGTTTGCCTTGATTTTTCCATATCTAAATATTTCATCCAATAAAATGGCCTTATGTAGACTATAATAGGGTTTTTTCTTCCCAGAAAAAAACTTGGCATTCTGCAAGTTAAGAATGTCTCCACATTCTGGGTGTTTATGGAACATTTCCATTAGGGTGCTTGTTTATTCTGGATTCAGTCCAGGATCCAAGGCTGGTCCTAGATGTCTGCTGTTGACAAGAGAACAATGTATGACTGATCATGTAAGATTATTCTGGTCACAAAGCACCTACACAGTTTATTTGTGCACTGGGGCAACTCAGAAGCACATTAAAAAGTCCTCAAGATTCAAACACCTTGCTTTTTCCATAGAGGAGAATATAAACAGCTACCAAGGGGACAGCAGAAACATTAGGCCGTGAGGCAGTCCTTGACTTTCTCAGAAAGTTCAAAAGTTTACAGTCAGCTGCTCAGCTTCTCAACCTGTTTGTGTGGCAGGGATTTAAGTTGCTGTTCTTGGTGCCACCCACAGAGTTTGATAAGCCTGTCTGAATTTCACACTTGGTTCTTTCTGGCCAAAAACTCAGAATGGGAAAGGTGGTATCAGGCTCAAGCAGAAGGTGCACAGACGCGTGTCGGTCTTCATCAGGAAGCTGCAAGGTCTTAAACACAGGGGGAACTTCTGACTTGAGTGAGAGTATTCAGGATATTAGTCATGAAACTGCCAGTGGCAGACACTGGGACTGTGCTTTCCCAGTACTTGCAAAGCAGCCTTGAGTTGAACTTGGAACCTTTGCTCACATTTCAGTATCAGTTTCTCAAAAACACTTCAAGGATTTAAATGTTTAATTTGTATTACGGTCAGTGGGACTGAAGCATGTTACCCTTCTAAGCAGTCGTGGAAATTTCACCATCAGTAACCAATTTTCTCAGCGCTCCAGGGGATTATCCTGATACAGAAACCGGAGACAGAGAAAATCCCAAAAGCGTGGCAGGGAGTTGTGTTTTCCCGTGTTCCCCACCTTCCCCTTACGTGGTCCTTTCTCTCGGAGTGGAGCTTCTCCAGCATTTCTACTGTAAGCCTTCATTTTTACTTGCAAAGGGTGCTCTGGGATGAAATCTAGTTTTAGATAGTTCTAAAATTAATAGAAACAAATTTTAAATGTAATTAACAATATAAGAATGAAACAAAACCCCGGAATTCTTTGTACTCATACCCTGGTTTATATTCCTCCTGCCCTCAGCTGGAATTGTTTACCGTGTTCTCTCTTTAATGTAGCCTGAAACATCCAATTATGATTTAAAATAAAAATATTTGGAAAATTAGCATTTAAAATGTGCTTGTGCTTGTAAAGTAACTGTTTCCTCCTAAGAGGCTGGAGTGTGTATATACATCCCTTTCACAAGAATGCAGATTATAAAAGTTCTTTTTTATAATGTTATACTCAAGATATCACAAATATATGGAAGGACTTCAAAAGAAACAACAGGCTGTTTCACTGCTAATCGTTAAGGTAGGGAAAGGTCCCTGTACTGTGTGTTCATGTGTTGGACTATATCAATGCCAAAGGATTCTGTCTTTTCTTATGCGTTGTAACAAATTACAAGATGGACAATGTACCATGTTTTTATGTAATAACTAATGATTACAGACTTAAACAAGCAAACAGAAAAACCCAGAATCATCATTAGCATGGGTTTATGGCTAGGTATAATCAACTTGTAGGAGAGCCTTCCCCAGATCTTTTCTTTTCCCCATTAGACTCTCCACTTCTGCGTTGTATTTTATGCATCATGGATACGGCCACAAGCTGTCACAATAATTCTTCTGAGAGACACTTACTTCTTAAGAAATTTTGCTACATGAATGAAATATGGTCCAACTTACTCCCAAAGTTCTCCATCTGACAGCAAAGATTATTTTAAACAACTATCTAAGTGCTTTTAGCCAAATTCATCATAACTCAAATGCTTATGGGCTACACACCACAAATTAAGTAAAAAGATTACACTAGCAAAATCAAAAATTCGTATAAAAACATCAGTACACATCTGTGGTCAGGAGTCCTGAATTCAGAAGCAAGTAGGGCTAACATGCACCCATTTCAGGATGAGATTATAACACCTGTAGCGGAGCCAAGCACAAACTTTTGTTTGGAGAATGTGAGTCGAAATGTATTCAATTAGCAGTAAAGAAAGGAATGGGTAAATGGAACAATAAATGTGTTTAATAAATTGGGATCATATGTGATAAAGCTTATACTTTGAAGTGGAATATCAGCTGGAAAATAACTGCCAGATACTCAGGAATGTGTTGATTAAAATTGGTTTCAGAGAGATTTCACAGAAATTCTCCAGTCTCTCAGTCTTCGCAATAAGATTTTGGAGGCATTTTCGTTTCATCTGGGTCCTGAATGTGTGCAGTAAGGAGTCATCCTCAGCAGACAGCTGTGAAAGCAAAAGGCAGCAAAATTGGCATTTTTGGGGTCCATAAACTGGTTTTTTATTCACTAACCTATGCCTCAAAGACTTCAATTCCATTTGCTGTTTACTGAAGGTTTATTTCTTACTTTGTAATTTTTCCAGTTTTAAGACTAAGCCAACTGCTGTAAAACATGGTGTGGGGTTGAACATGCCACAAGGCTCTAAGGTGCACAAATGTTATTTTAGCAGACCAACTTAAAAGGTAAGAGCTAAAATAAGGGAAAAGGTTTTGCAGAGTTCATATCTCATAGTGCGCACCAGCTGTGTACAAACTTAAGCCCCTCCAAATCTAAGTGTTTGCCTGCTGTGGTAGGACCTGAGTGAGGGAAGCAGTACAACTGTTGAGCCCAGTAGATCTTTCACCTTGTGCTCGTGGGCATTGCACTTAGGAGATACAAGAAGCTGGGTCCAGAAGTAGCACAGCCTTCAAGCCCTGCATTGCAGGAAGCAGCGTGCTGAAATATTTATGCTTCTCCCAGTTCTGCAATCTGGCAACTCTGTGCACACCCCCACCATGAGTTTCTAGCATGTCAGTAACATGGTAGGCTCTGAATATATCTTATGCCCCACAGTGTAGGATTAAACTCTATTACCAATCCTGACAGCTCACTATGTTTCATCCTTGCCAGGAGTCTTGGCTGGCATATTGTTGTCTCCCTGTAACCAGTCCAGCATAACCCCTTTTTTGGTGGGGGAGTTGGGGGCAAGACCCCTTACCAGTGCCTGTATTATCAGTTTTGCTAGCCCACTTTCCTTCCCTCAGTGCCTGAGTGCTAGGGCATCCCAGAGTGCTCTGCCTTCTCTGCCGTGTCACTCCGAAGGCACAGCCCCCACGGGATACACCATCCTTCCCACGGCACTGGCATAGACATCTGGCATAGACACTGGCCCAGATCACCCAGAATACGTCAGTATAAGTGCAGTTACCCAAAGCGACAGGGAGAGGTGGAGGTGAAGGTACATTTTTTGCCAGTGGAAAAATCGTATTGCAGAGCCACACACTGACCTCTGTTTTTCGAAAGTGTCTGTGTTTCCTTTGCCTACCAAGTGAAAAAAATATGGGTGTGATTCAGTGTGTCCTGACCATGCACTGCAATTTGTCTCAGTGTCTTCTTTCATGGGAAGGCACAGCCCTGACACTGAGGAAGAGAGATCTGAGCCCTGTGTCCCTTCTTCTATGTCAGTCACATGGTGAAAGTGTCATTCTGTTATAATGCGTGATCTTTATAATTTCTGTAGCATTTCATGTCTTGCCTTTCTCTTGCCAATGCATAGGATTGAGCACACAAAGACATCTGATTGTCCTCTACCTGAATGTGCAGGCTCCTGGTGCTATGGAAGGGGAAAGGGAACAGAAAGCATCTGTGTGGTAACTACTGGCATCTGACTGGTAAATTCATTTGTAAATTCGTGTCTGGTCCCTTCCTCAACAGTTGAGGTACTCAGTCTGTCATTATTAGGACAAGAAAAATGTGGCAGGGCATTGTAAAATTATCTTGTTTTGATTCAGAAATCTCACTTCCCATATTTAATTTTAAAAGAATGTTGGTTATTTCCTTTGTCTAAATAGCACAGTGTAACTAACACCCATGCTTGCTGGGTTGACACAACATCTGCCCATGCAGCAGCCGCATGCTACCAGACTTGGGACACTCAGGAAATGCCTGCTCTGTGTCACAAAGCATCCTGTGAAGGTTCCTGGGAGCCCATGAGGCTGGGAGGTGAGAGGTGGCAAACCTCTGCAGGGCATATCAGCTCAATCCTTGAAGTGCCATAGCAGCATCCGTGGAGAACTGCGCTGCCTGCCCATAGGACTTGTTAGTGATAACAGCCTTCGGTGGTGACTGTACTGCTTCCAGGCCTGAACTGGCACACCTGGAGGCAGGTCACGAGCCTCTGCCCCTGCCGACGTGCTCTGTGGACTTGGCTGCCTCTTCCAGTTGGAGCTCCCCGTGCAAAGCGGAGATGTCACTTTGCAGAGCACCAGATCAGCATCAAGCTATCCTCATCTAACCTGCCTTGGCCATTAGCTACTGCTTCCTCATCAAATGTTACCTCTTATGGCACTGGTGACTTTGCCACTTCGTCATCAGCCTGAGAAATACCGATACCATCCAGTTCTGTTATGTCCTTTCTCCAGAGGAAACCATTTTTATGAGTGAGAGAACAATGATAAACCCAGCTGCAAAGTCCTTATGCCTGTCAAGTCTGAGGAAAAGTTTATTCCACAACTGTCATGTAGAAAAGAGGAAAATCCTGTAAGGTAATTGTTTTCACTATCTTGAATAACAGAAAAAAAACATTCAATCTAGTCCATCTAGTCTGAGACTTCTTTGTGCGGTTGGGCAGGATGGAGGCCAAAGAAGCGAAGTGTCCACTAGCAGCAGCAGCTGCTAGAACAGCACAACGCGGCTCAGACACTGAGCCCCTAAAATGTGATGAAAGACCAAATCATACCAGCTGCATAACCAAAAACAAGCAGCATTGTGTGGCAGTGTTTCCAGTCCACTGAAGTCGTGTCACGCCAGTTACACTCCCATATTGCACAAGCAAAATTTGTCATGAACCTGATGACCAGTGCTCGTCAGATTGTCCTTCCCTGATTAGGATGTCCACCAGTCCCTTTCCCAAGTAATAAAATGTAACTGCAAACTGAGCTTCCAGTGCAAACCACTGTGCTTGGCACAAGTGGTGTTGCATTGCTTCCCACCAGACTGTCCAGCTGTGGACAGTGGTGATAGCATCACCACAGCAGCAGGGCCTTTCTTCTGGCTCACACAGCACACTGGAAGTCTGGACACCCAAGAGAAGCTTCTCTCACTGTCAGAGACTTCCATGTGACACCAGCAAAAGTCTCCATTTTTTCTGGTCTTCTTTCTATGCCATATTTCTGGCATGAAACTGAATCTGAATTTGAACCCACATCTACTTGGTATCCATGCTTCACCTGGTCAGATAGTCCACCCCTGAAAGCCATAGCTCTTACTTGATATTTCTGCAATGCCTGCCAAAACAGAGCTATGATCTCAGCTGAGGATTTGAGACTCTATCATCATAATAACACAATGCAATATGTTCTTCCTAGTGTCTGAGGTGTTCCTCCACTGCACTCTCCTTCCAGTATTGCTAAAATAGCAAAGTTTTGTGCCCTGGGGATGTTCTGAGCTGTCACCCAAAAGTGAAAAAAAAATTGTTAGTATTATACCTTTGCCTCCACAAGCCTCTTGAGCAACAGCATCTAGATTAAATGTATTGACTTGCTTATTTCAGGAGGAAATTCCAGTAAGAAATCTGTTTCTACTGGTTCCAGGTGGCTAGCAGAGGCATAGATCTTCATGCAGTCTGTTGGTTTCTGGAGCAAGAGGTCTTTCACATTAAATCAAAAGAGGCCAATTCAAAATGATAAAAATCAGGAGAAGTCAAAAGGTAAGGGACATTAAGTAAAGGTTAGTAAAGCATGCAGGGAATTTGGCTTCTTGCCATCAAAATGAAAGGGGGACAAAATAATTCTGGGGGTTTTTTTATTGGATCTGATGGAGTCAGAAAGGTAAAATACCCTGAATTCAGCCAACCAAGCAAATCTGATCTTCACCCAAAAGCACATCTAACACATAATAGGGGCACTTCCCCCATTTAATCATACGATGCAGGCCAAATCCAGCTTAAAAGATTCCCTATCACTTCATTAAATTTGGCAGATGGCTGAACAAAGCACATTGTACAAAACTCAGTTTTCAGTTACACGATTGCCACTGCAATGAAAAATGGGTGTAGTGAAGTAACTGGGGGATGGATTTGCCGTGTTATTTGTATGAGGGAAATAGCCTTAGTCCCGAAGAGAAGAGGGTGAAAAGCTCATCTGTCCCGATATTTCTGCATGTAACTTCTTACCTACACACCCCTTTCCCATTATTTCTGTGAATGTAAAAGAGCAGACTCCCATCTCAATAATATGATAAATGCAGTCATTGTCAGGCTCACAGAACTTGTTCCAAAAAGTTTCCATTTACAACTAGTAGATCAAGTTGTGGGTTGCTGTATGAGCTTTCTGTACTCATGAAGACTGCATCAAAAAGAATTGGCGCAGTAAGCTGTCTTGAACATAGAGGGATGTAGTATATTACGCAGCTGAATAATTAACACAGGCGCAAAAAGTGTGTTAAGTCACCTATTTAACTCTATCAACAAAATAAATAATTACACAGTACTTCCTCAGAAAACAAAGTTTGAAAGGAAAAGATTAATGGTAAAGACTGCTTTTGTGCTTGTGGCACACATGTCTTTTGAAACGCTTTAGCATTTCAACATTTCAAGGATGTCCTTCAAAATAAGGCAGAAACTCCCATTGGCAGCAGAGGGTTCAGGATCAGAGCTGAAAGGTGATCTTTTAAATAACAATTTTCATGTAAGTGACCTCTAGCTCATTAGAGAGCTCTCTTATGCTGTCTCATCCTTTGTATTCTTCCTAACTTCAAGCTTTCAGTAGGCAAGACATCAAAAATCAAGGTGAAAACAATTGTAAATTATTCTTTTGCCGTGATTCAAATAAAACCTTGTACTGTGATAAAGTCCATGGAGGAGTGGTTGTTTTCGCTGTGTCCAAATGGGGGTTTAGCTCTCCAGCACTGGATAACTAACTGGATCTTGTTACATGCCCGACCGTGTTGGTGCGTTGTTCAGCTGTCTATGAACACCATTAGGAGATGCTGTCCTAGCTGGATGTGATTTGACCAGAGGTAAGCAGACATTGCACTCTCTCACAACAAGAGACATATAAGTGTGTTCTTCTGGCATTTAAGAAAATACTGGCACTAGGAAGATACTTCAGCTCGTTTCCCAAATGTTTAAATTATGGTTTCTTTGATGGGCAAGGTCAAATTTTTATTTTATTTGCATGCCATTTTAGTGACCTCATTACAAATAGTGATGGTGTCTGTCACATCTTCCTGCTGCCTAACCGTAACTTTTCCTTTTAAAAATCAATAGTGTATGAAAGGGATATGGAAAACATTTTCTAGGATATTGCTCAATATGTTCAGTGTTGTGGCATGTAGTATTACATGACCTGAAGGAAGGAGAATTTACTGTATGTTAAAGTGATTTTGATTAAAAAATATGTCCAGATTTATGAGAATGGCATGGCTGAGTGGCTCAGAGCTCCATGGAAGGATATGATGAGTTTAGGAATTGAAGAAACAAACTGGGATTTTTATGAGTTCCCAGTGAGGCTGTCGAACAATTTAACTGGAAGGAGGCAGGACAACATTTAGTATCTATTTCAAAATGGGTCTTAGAAATAATTTCTTTTTGGCACAGCATAGCACAGCATCAAATACAGTACAGTATTTGATGAATAGACTAGGTAACAGCACCATTACAATACCAAAAAAAAAAAAAAGCCAAACAGCAAGATACTTACACATTCTTGCACATTCAAGCAAACAGGCTAATTGTGAGACACCATACAAATCCCGGGCTGCCTTTACCTCATCCGCAGAAAATGAGGGAAACATTCACACACCTCCTGAGCTAGCGAAATCCCAGTTAGCAGCAGCTTCTCACTAGAGTTAGCAGGGCAAGGAAAAAATACCCCAAAGTTAGCAAAAATGTATCAGCTCCCACCGGACAAAAGAAAAATCAGACCTTGTCTGCACACACAGCAGCAGGCAGTGACCTGTGTTTCCTGTCTCACCACACTCTGTCTGCTCACAGATGAGGTGACTTTTCATTTCCCAGTTTCCAAAGCAGCTAGAGAAATTCATATGTTGCAGAACGTAATTATGGAGGAGACAGGCTGACTGAAGGACAGGTGCAATTAAATGCTGGGAGGGAGGGAGGATGAGAATGTGTTTGTCTGTCATATCATTTACAATGCTCAGGCACTTAAAGGAAATAAATTATGATAGACTCCATGAATCTTAACATTAGCCACCAAATAGTCAACCCTATACATTTTATCAAGTAAGAAGAAACATTTCATCACAATCACACCTTCACACAGACCTGAAATTGGAGCGGTGTAATTGCATACTGTCTCTGGATTTTGGTACCTTAGGGACTTGTGAAACGGGAAATAATTAATCTAATTGCTAACTGCAAGAAACAAATTTCGCAAAGCTGCTCAGAATTGCTGTTCCTTCAGAGGAGAACGCAGTTCAATAGGAAAAGTACTACCATACTGTCTGTTAAATAATCCTACATGAGCTTGGGTATGAAAAGGATAAAAGATATGATTAGACCTGATTGATTCATTTAGTTTTTGTGTTAATTGAACTAAAGCAAGTAGACAGATGGGAGGAAAGTGGAATAGGCACAGAGAGTGCAACATTCTGCCACCATTGAATTCCACAGCAAAATTTCCACTAACACACAGGGGAGGGAAAAGATCCTGTCTTTACATGAGAGATCTTCAAATACAAGGAGTACCTGTGATTTCAAAGACTATAAAAGTTTGAAGAGTGGCTAATGAGAGTCTTTCTCCAAGAGCAGATTGCTGCGAACAGCTCAAAAGAATGAATTCCAGCTTCGTGCTGTCTATAGGCACAGGAATGGGGGAAAAATCTGTAGAACAACATCTTAAAAACCTAAAATTGACTTACGGATTGAATGTAACCCACAGGATGAAAACAGTGGGACAGACTTTATTCCAGCTTTGCAGAAACTTTCCCTTGGAGATTAAATCTGACAACATCGAATTGCTTTTCCACGGCAGCGTTATGCAAATGGAAGAGCAGAGCCAGGACTTTCCTGGGGAAGCAGATTGCGGACTTCGCCAGGAAGAGAGCAGGAGCATATGGAAAGGCATTCCCTCCAAAGGGAAAGTGAGGCAGGCTCTGCCCCTTGCTGCAGAGCTGCGTGTTTCCACACCTGGAGATGATGTTTAGGCTTGGCTCTGACTGCACCTTTTCAGTTTGTTTTGGGGAATACCTCAGGAAGGAATACCTTAGGAGAGGGCACCCAGCACTGTGACAGCCACACAGATCCCCAGCTCGGTCCCATGTACGTGCTGCACACATGTCTCCGGAGGGACTTGCATGCAAAGAGCCAGGAGCCTGGCAAGGGTTATAGGACAGAGTAATTGCAGCAGTGAGAAAGGTGATAGTTTAAAAGGAAATAGCAATTTGATGTGTAATCAGGCTGAGATCCTTTATTTTTACCACAAAAGAACTAATCACCATCATCATAAATGAACCACAGAGCACACTTTCAGTAGCAACTCTGCGTGGAAGAAGACTGCCATCTTCCTGTTTTTAAACCAGACCCCCTAACCCCCCTTTACACCGGCAGCCTGCCCTCATTTTGCAGTTTTTAATACACCCAGCTTATAATCTGACTCTCTTACAACTTTAATACACAAGTTATTATCAAGATATAAATGAAAAGCAGGAGAAAACTACTGAAAAGTGCATGGATCTGACTCCAGTAAAAGAGCAGAGTGGTGTTAATTTGCTGGAAATTCCATTTTCTCCCCTCTCTCTCAAAACCGTGTTCAAATTAGACATTTACATGATAGATGAGTATGTTCCTTTCTTAGGGAAAGAACTCTGCTGGAACTCGGAGCTCGGGTAAGTTCCATGTAATGTGGCCGTTGCCAAGGAAACTACTTGTTCTTAATTGAATAGTAGAGAAAATATTTGTGTAACTTATTGGCACATAAATTAAGGTTGCCCTTGAGCAGCCTTAAACTCACACAACCTTTTTTTTTTAACCAAGTTGTCCGAGTTTCTTAGATTTTCTTTTAATGCACAAACATCACAGAAGAGTAACAAGATGCCAGTGGCGTCTTCCCCGACTGCCTACTGTTAAAGTTGCATGGTGCTTAACTTCACTACCTGAAACAGAAAAGGCTTGATTATTACAGAGGAGGTGACAACAGAATCCAAGCAAGCACGAGCTAAGCAGGAGAGAGGTAATAAAATAAGCTGTTGCGGGTAAAATTTCTTCCCAAAAGAATGCCACATCCTCAGTGATAACAGTGATGATAACCTCAGTTTGTCCACACTGGTGTAGCTCCACTGAAGTCAATAAATTCATACTGATTTACACCTGCTGAGCCTTTTTTTTTTTTTGGTGGGGGGGGTTGCCTTCTCTCTGTCACCAGTTTTTACTGTTTATTCAAATTAATGTTGGTTTCTGAAGGACAAAAGAAGTGGTTTACTAAAACAAGGATTGTCTTTCGTGCAAAATCTGAGACTGTAGAACCCCAGGATAGGCTGGTTAAGTTAAACAGTCCTCTACTGATACGCAGGAGCCAGAGACCTCACACAGCTCCTCAGCTCAGGAAAAAGTGGGATGGAGTTGGACTAGATCACCTTACCCTTAATTTCCCGTTTCCTGTATGCCCCCTTCCTGGGATGCTACTGGGAAACAGGGGAGCATCTTGGACTCTCTGTAACAGATGCTGAAGGTACATGTCAGTCATTCTTTTCCAGTTGTTTCTGACATAAAAAAAAAACCACTAAACATCTTGCTTTTTAGCAGATATTGTCAGTAGTGAGGCCTCTGATAACCAAATAGTCAATTGTGCTGCTCAAAAAAAATGTATGTCACAGTTTAAAGCCGGGCTGGCTATTAGAGGAACAACAGACGCTCTGTGTTAACCCCCTCCATCCCCAAAATAGGACAAAAAGAGAAAAGGGAAAGACACTTATGGTTTGAAAAGTTAAACAGCTTTAGTCTAACTACATTAATAATGTATAACAATAATAAATGTATAATAATAATAATAGGAAGAAATAATAATGAAATATATACAAATATACAAATATGTACAAAACCGATATCGAGCGTCCCCCCTCCCCAATGACGAATACGTCACCTGGATGCTGCGGGGTACGCCCAAGGAAAGTCCTGGACTGCACTCAGCAGCAGGCAGGAGCTGGTTCAGGAATGCACAGATCGGGAGCAAAGGCAGAAGAATCGGACAGAGTCCTCCTCGGACGCCGGCCACAGAAGAAGGGAGAGTGACCCTCGTGATCCCTCAGCTTTATAC
>VZSC01010152.1:302273-334653 GCA_013398225.1 Steatornis caripensis
TGTGACCACTTCTCTGCTCTGTCATTTCCAATGCATAGGAAAGTCAGCAGAAGCAAGATTCGACCTTGGTCTCCATAGGGATAACTATAAGGAAGAGCCTTTCTGCATACCATTGCTTCTGATGTTCCAGCACTAGCTATAAACACCAAGCCTTATCACTGCTAGAAGCAGCTACTGTCTGGAAAAACATGGAGTTAATTTCAGAGTGCAGCTTCTCAGAGAGACTTAATTAAAAAGCAAAGTTACTAAAAGAAAATTGATTCTGTCCTGGCCCAAACCAGGACAATGTATTTTTCCTTTCTTTATCTCTCCCATACATAGGACGCACATCAAATTTCATCTATAGTATTTCAAAATGTTAATGTCTAATTTAATGGAAGATTCTCTGGAATGGTGTCATTAAATTGCTTCACAAAAAGGACATAATAAAATAAGGGTAATTAGTTTGGGATCTTGTCAGGAACCAATTAACACCAGCAAACATTAAACTAAACTATTTCACCCTATCTTGGTAAATTGTCTTCTCTTAAGCCATGGTCCCTCTATTTTGGAGACGAGTAACAGTTCTTCCATTTGTCAGGTCATGCAGGAGACCAATTATCATCCTGGATTGCTGGATCCCTATGACACAGCTGCTATATTAGATGTCTGCAAAAATGCCTTTAAATAGTAAACCAATGTAATACTTCTCATGTAGTCCCTTGCCACTAATTGATTTCATTTTCTTAATGAAATGTGGCTTTTAAAGTTCAAACAAAAAGTACATTCTTATGCAAGTGATTCCTCCTTCCACTAAAGATGCAGGAGGATAGTGGTGAGTGTGGTGTCCTTTCAGTCCATGACAAGTTAGTGCAGAGTCTATATATTCAAATAACTGAGGATAAATGTTGGCTAATTCAGAGTTACGTGCCTGTCAGATAAGTCCTCTGAATAAAAATATGGTAAGATGTTATTACACCAGGGCAGGGGCCCAAACAGCATCATATAGGCGACCCTGTCATTTAAGTTGAACTTGTATTAATAATGGTCCTTAACAAGCTGTCAATCTCTAAGGAGAGCCTTTTGTGCCTTTTCCCTGATGCTTTTGTGTTCACTTACTCGATGGCCACAAATCGGCCCTAGCTGAGTTGCGGTCAGTCCTAGGGCAGCTTGGGAAAAATTGGGCTTCTTTCTCCTCGTCTTCCCTGTGCTCCTGCTTTTTTCTCCTTTCTTTGCCTTTCACTGCCACACAAGTCATAAAACTTGCAGGCTGGGGGTCAAGCTGCATGAAACAAGCAGACACCAGAGTTTCCTCTTTGTTTCAGCACAGAGCACAGATAGGAGGGGGGAAACTGCTGTTCCACTGAGATAATTGTGATTAGCGTAGAAAATCCAGAAGTATCCTGATGACACTGGGAAATAGAGGGTGTTTTTCAGTTAGTAGGAAATCCAAATGGATTTCTTAATACCTGCTGAAAAGTTATAGCAAACGATTCACTGAGTAGTTAAGCTCTGCTCCACTTTTGCTACCCTTTCCTATTAAGCTAGAAACAAAAATAAACCAAAACCCCACCAGGCTGAGGACTAGAAAATAATCTGCAGGTTTGGATATGCTGCAGCAAAGCCTGGTACTCTCAAAACCTCTTGGCCATTGGTGCACTCGTAAAGGAAGGAGGGATGGCTTGATCTTCCTCCATCACCTATTCATGTTTGCTGGTGGCCTATTCCTGGGCTCCAAGCAACTGAAGAGCAGAGTGAGAAGTGCAAAGTGTACCTGGGATAAGGACAGCAGTATCAGCTGCATTTTCAGAGCTATGTTCTGGACTGCTTCAAGATACAGTGACACAGAGCAGGTTTCTCCCTTGACTCATTAAGCTTGGTTTGAGGTTTGTCTCAAGACTAGGCTTACTCACTGTCTATGACCCGTCCCTTCAGACACAATACCTAGGAGTTCACTGTGATGTAAACTCCACCAGGCTCTGGGGACAGCAGGCCACAGCATCTCCTCTGTCTTGTAGGCTCCAGCCTGCCTCTTTATACAATCTGTGGGGATGCAAGGCAGAGCCAAGCACACCCCAAACCTGCCGGCTTTGAGCCCTGTCTGCAGCCTGACTGTAGGCAGAAAAACAGACGCACAGCATGGGAGTTACAAACCGCAGGATCTCTGGCATGGTGACGCCTCTTCCCTAGCCCAGCTCACAGCATGGTGCAACATGACCTGTGCTGCTCAATTGTTCTTGCTGAGCTTGGCTGCACCCTGTGCTCCAACACCACCATCAAAGTGGCACACAATCACGAGGGTGTTTGCAGAGAGGCTTCTGCTCAGTCTAACCAGTCTCACTAGATTAAATCCTTTAGGAAATGTTCAGTTTACCTTGATTTGCATTTAAAGTTGCTATTTATATAGTGACTGCAATATTTGTTTGGGCTGTGACAACTCTCTTGACATTTCGCTAGTCTAAAATTTGAGTTGTAGAGGAGTTTAAGCACTTCGGCAGCTGGCAGGTCTCATGAGAGGTAAAAGTGCGAGAAGGAGGAGGACAACCTTAAGTACCTTCTTATCCAACTTGCATGTAGTTATCCATAATGACCAGGAGCATGGGTGTCCCTACTTATGGGAAAAGATACGCTTGGGTCTTTGAGATGGGAAGTCAGGTGATTTTTGTTAGCCATCAACATTTTTGTTTTCTCCCTTACTTTTCTCATACTCCCTCTTGAGTACACGTTTCCTGTTTGGAAAGGAGCTGTTTCCTATGAAAATTGTATTTGCCCTCGAATACCCAACATCGCAAAAATAACTTCAAAAACACAACTGGTGCAACGACCAATACAGGGAAAAAAAGCTAAGCATCATCTTAGCACCAACACACAGAGGACAGTAGATTTGCAGGTGAACCGCATTTGGTTTCCCCCACACTGTGTGTGCAGTAACTTCCATCCCAGAAGTGATTCTGTCTGGTTTTTTGCCACCAGCACAAGCAAACCGCTTTCTCAGTCTGTTCCTATATTCTGCCTGCTGCTTCCACCAGGATGATAATCCATACCTGCATTTTGATATTGTGAGAAGCATTTAACTTGTGCAAAATGCTTTGGCATCTCAGATGAAAGAACATTTAGAAGTGAAAAGTGTTTTATTACCATTGTTACAGATTTGTTTGAAAAACAAACCTCAGCCAGCAAGACTGCTGAACAAACACCACCCATTGCTTGAGAGGCAGCAAAGCCCAAATCAATTAGAGAAACCACCTACCTCTACAAACTTTGGGAACTGAATAAACTATTAAGATCCTAATTCCACCTTTGGTTGTCAACAAGCCAGTAAACTGATGACAAGCTTCTTTTCCCTTGCTTAGTTTGGTTAGGTGTAGAGGGTTTTTCGGCAGTCAAGATTGTTTCCTTTTTAGCCCATTTTTTCTCTGTATTTCTTATAATACGATTTTTGAAAAGAAAATCAATGGAAGGAGCTAATCATAATAATCTACTTTCATAACAGTGTACCCAAAATAAGAAGCTGGCGAAGGAGCCTTCTCATCAGCTTCGGTGTGTCCAGTGATGTCTGGTCTCATTTTTGTTTCTTGAGCCACAATTTGCTCAGAGATAAGGCATCTTCTGTTTGAAAAGATGCATGGGAAAGAGTTGCTTCCCTCATTTCTAGCTCTCATTCCTCTACAGCTTTATACAAACAATCAGTTTCTGGTTTTTTACCTTTTTCTGATATAACAGCCAACATATTGAAGAAAACTAATGACTATTTATTGATTTTAAGTGTAACTTGGACTAGCCGAGGACCAGCTAGTCGATCCTGACTGTTGGCAGCAGAAAAGCCAGCAGACAACTGCACCACAGGAGTGTGAGTCTGAGCCTGCAGCCAGTCTGCCCTGGCTCAGGGGCTGAGCTGCTGCTCAGTCTGGGGAGGGCAAGCACAAACACTGCACAAAACAGAGGATGGAGATGCATGAAAAACCTTTGAGAACTACTGGTTTACAACAAATCCACTTAATTTGTGACCTATATTACACCTGACACCAGATATTCAAAGTTAAAAGAAAATGCCCATTGTTTGCTATTCACAGACACCACTATCTAATGAAACAAGAGCAATAGTTCTCTTGATTTGTTTTATCTATCAATAAGGCATTAGAGATCTATTACAGCCAAGGAATAAAGACTTAAATAGGTTCATCTTGCTACAGGCTGAACTGGATACTTCGGTCTATTATTTGATTTTGGCTTTTGTGTCTTGACGAATGTGCTCTATTTACTAATGGAGTTAAATGGAAGCAGAATTAGGTCTCTTAAATCAAGTTGGCTATTGTGGCTTTTTACATCACATTATCATATCAGCATTTACAACCTCTCCTTTAATTTCCAAATTCAGCTTGAAAATATTTTAAACCTAGGAAGGGAAGTGTATCATGTATGGAGCATTCATATGCAGAAAGTGTTTGCCTTAATTAATTTCGGTAAATTTTCCTTTCACATGTTAAGTTATACTTAGAAGCAAATGCAGGACTCATGGCTTTGCAGTAAATTACTCTGTTGGTTCTCAAAATAAAATCAGTCACTATGTTTTATTTTGCTGACTATAAAATGCAAAATGGCCTGTTGGTAGGATGCTGAAGAATGTGAAGATTTTACTATTGAGATGCTGAACTTTGACTTAATTTATAAAGAAAAAGCAGTTGGGGTTTTTAGCAGCTGAAGTAAAAGACTTTCTTATTCATTATTCTTGGGTATGCCAAGAGAAGGATCACAAAAAGACAGTCTTTCAACAGCAAGTCTTGGCAGGGATTTAAAGATTAACTAACAACAGTTTGGAGGTGGGACCTTTATCAGCACTGCAGGTAATACCACTCTTAGCAAATCACATGAGGAAATATGCCAAGGCTGCAAGGTCTGCAGGTCATCTGGAGGAGCTATTTGAAGATTTACCTATTTAATAAACAAAGTTCAGAATGCCCTTTTCACATATTAAAGCCCAATGAAAGGGCACTATCAAAAGCAGATTTTATGATAATGGATAGGCACAGGTGGCTTCCAACAGTGAAAAGCATCTTGGAAATATTAAGAAGGTAAAACCAATGGGCCTGCAGTTTTTATTTTTGGGAGTATTTTAGAGTGATGTTGCCCTTTTGTGCATTCATCATGCACCAACACAGTATTAACCACGGAGCATCTAGAACAAGCACTGTTCAACACCTTCCTGCATCAAAACCCATTCAAGTTCGACTTGTCCCATCTGTTTCATTGCACAAGATGGCTTTGAGATTGCTACACTTCCAGTCAGCAGGTATTGTCTAGGCTGATCAAATGAACTTCATACTCTCTTTTAAAAGCCAGATTGAAATAGGAATTTGGATAAATAAGCAGGTCTGCTGATTTCCACTGGGCAAGGATGCATAAAAGATTTAACCAATAGAAAACTTTCTAGTTAATAAATTCTGGAAGTAATTGTTGACTGTCACCAAATTTGACCCAAAGGTAATCATAGATCCAATCTGGCACAACATCAAATGTATATCAGGTGGAGCCGGTCTAGGGAGGAGAAGGGGGACAGCACTAGGGATGGAGGCAGGGAAGCCCAGAGATTTCTCTGGTGTGTGCATATGGGAGAATGAACTTTCAGCACAAAACTTGAGTTTGTGAGGGAATCAAAGAGCCATAGAAATGTCAGTTGGACCTCTGGCGATCTCTATTCTGACCTCCTGCTCAAAGAGGCTTATCAGCACCAATAGATCAGGTCAACTGTGGCTTTATCCAGCCAGGTGGTGGAAACCTTCAATGGTGGTGATCTAAACACCTCCACAGGTAACCCACTGCAGTGCCGCACCAACATCCTGGTGAAAATGGTTTCTTAATGATCACCCTGGACAATCTCTTCTGCAGCTTGCTGCCGTTGCCTCTTGTTGTATCATCTACCACAGCTAAGAAGAGTTTGGCTCCATAGTCTTAGTAACTCCTCTTTAAGAAATTGTAGGCTGTTATAAGGTCAGTCTTTCACCTCCTCTTCATCAGATTAAACAATCCCAGCTCCCTCAGCCCCTCCTTACACATTCTGTGTGTTAGGTTCCAACATTGGAGCCCTCCAGTGGATTTTGTCCAGTTACTCTACATCCTCCTTGAACAAGCCCAGCTTGCCTTATGCATGACAGGAGCACAGCTGGCTACTACTCACTCTGGCATCCACTGTAACTTCTTGGTCCTTGTCATCCAGGTGCTATTCAGCCTGTCACTGCCCAGCCTGTACTGATGCATCAGGCTATTCCATCCCAGCTCCAGCACTTCATGGTTCTCCTTGCTGAACTTCACAAGGCTGCGGTGTACTCAGCATATTTATCCAGGTGTCTCTGGACTGAGGTTCTGTGTTTCAATATCTCAGCCATGCTCCAGGTCTAGTGTCATCTCCAGTTTGCAGAGGGTATACTCAGTGTCATTTTCCAGGTCATTAACAAAGTCATTGAACGATATGGGTCCCAATATCGACCTTCAGAGTACCCTGCTTGCAACAGGCTGCAAAGCAGGTACTAGCCATTGTTTGTTACCCTTTGGTAAGAAGGAATAGCCACTGGATGTACTGAACATAGATAACATATCTCACAGACCTGGAAGCAATACTGTCATAGGTGGCCGCCTAAGGTTGCTTTTAGCAGCAGGTTTGGGAAATAGCTGTGATATTGCTGTGAATACAGCAATAGCTGTATTCTTCATTTCAGCAAAATTAATGGAGAGAGGTTGAATTGCATGTTCACTGGGTGGCAGAACCCAGAGGACGGGACTGACGTGGGTTCCTCTCAAACATCTACCTGTGGACATCAGTGTCTCAGTCTGTCCAGCTCTTGTGTTAGAGTCTGGCAGCAAAGAAGCAGGGAACAGAACTGAAACAGTGGAGACTGTAGCAATAGGAAGAATCTACACATTTTCCACTTCACCAAAATTATTCCTAATCCTATGCTTTCGTGAGTGCTAGCTGCTGTACCCCAAGTATTTGCTAACCCACTGAAGCAGCCCAAACCAACCCTTTTTCCTTCCTAGCAGCTTTTAGAAATGTAAGCAAGAGCCATGGGATTAATTACATTAATTTCAAACCCCTAAATGTCCTTCTGAAGATACATTTTAATGGAAAATGGCTTTGATTGAATGTATTTGTTCCAAGAAAAATGTCTGCTATATCATAGATCATCTACCATCTCCTTGTTACTTTGCAACTCTGATCCCATCACACCATCTTATTTCCCCCAGGGAAAACTGTAATGCAACACTGGAAATACAGTGTGGCAGGAGAGTCCAGGCTGTAAAAGCAAAGGGGAATATAAGATTTATTTTCCAAGACAAATATTTTTGTGTCAGCCAGAAAATGTTCATATTCACATTTCTCCAGGGGGAAAAAGAAAAAAAAAAGAAAAGAAAAGAAAAAAAGAATAGCAAATATTTTCTGCATGTAATTTTCCATTTTATTAAATCCAGAATTAACTCTAATTCTATCGCCATTAATTCTAGGAATTTCCCTAAAAGTTTGCCAGGTTTTTTCCCGAGCTTTAATATACAGCACACGAAAGTTGCAGTAGAAAGACTTATTGAGACAAGTTCCAAAGACCTTCCATCTACCAGTTCTTGCTTTTCATTATTAATAAGAGCACTACTACTAAGCAAACACAGTATTGCACCATTTCTTGTATGACTTCTTACAAAGGAGTATAAAACAAGTCATAGGGAAACAGAGTTCAATTATTTAGAGCACTTCCATTACCATACAAAGAGAAAAAAGAAAAAAAACTACGCAGGAGACCTAGGGTAATTGTAGTTCCTCAGGCATCACTGATTTTGACAAGGATTTCACCAGCTCATCTAGTAAATAAAGGCCTTCCTCCACGAAGGAGTCTCTAGGGCATTATGAGCAGACGGTTTTCAAACTTGCTTTGAAGCCCTGTGGATATTTGGTCACAGATTACAGAGGACTTGGATTTGCCTTCCGTGAACGGCAGAAACACAGGCAGTAGCTGCAAGCTCTGTAGCCGTTGTCCAGGGGTATTTACCCATGCAAGTCACACTTACTTTCATAGGGGGTGAAAATCTCAGCTACTCAACTGTTAATGAATTGGTGACTGAGCACTTCACAGCAGTGTGATTGAACCTGCTTTTGGAGGCAGTAGCAGGTTGGGCTCCTTGGAGACAGGACTTTGAGAAAACTTTCAACAGATGGAGTGGGTGCTGGGAGAGCCAGGGAGGTTCCTAGAGGTGAAGAGGGGAAAAAGAGTAGTAGTGAACTGGAACATCTGTAAGGACAGGGGAAAAGATAGGACGGGTCAGTGACCATGTCAGGGAAGGGCTCTGCACTGACTTAAAGCGATCATCATGGTCTCAGAGACTGCGGGGGGAGCTGGGGTGTCCCTCTTCCCCCTGTTAGCATCCATTTCCACCCCAGGTCCCAGCAAATTCCAGAGCACACAAGCCCTCCCCTCTCGGAGCACACTGCTCTCAGACCCACACACAAACACTCCACAGAGCTGTACTGAGTAATTTTCAAGCTCACAGGGTAACAACAAGCAGTATGAATACTTTAGACAAGTGTTCATTGCTTTGTTTCACTAAATAAGCCATTCAGATACTGGGGGGGAAAACCCCAAACAGTGTCTGTCATAGAAATACCTGTCTTTAGTCAATTCTTGAAAAGAAGAGTGGGTTTGGATTGCAGACACAACTGAAAATATTGCAGCCTGTTCCTGGAGCAGAGGTGCCAGAAGGGAGGGACAGAAAATTTGTTGAACAAACTGCATGCTGTGATTTGGGTTGGGAAGTTAATGCACTGTGTGCTCGCTCATGCATCTTCGCTCTCCCTCTCTCCCTAAACGCAGGGAAGTTGCATATACCACGGCAGGGCATGCACTATTTTGTTTTGAGCCTTTCTCAAAGCATCATGCAAAGCTGAATTAATTCCTCTGTACAAACTATTTCTGAGGTAGCCCAGACAGTTATGTTTTCCCTATTTAACAAGAGAATAACATGATTCTGGGTGCTGAATTTCTATATAATAATTTCCATAACATCACTGAGAAACAGCCAAGTCCCTAAGCACATGCCCAGGTTACTGAGAAGACCAGGCAGTGCAGGCCAGGGTCCCTAAGCAGCATCAGAGGACCCCGTCCGCTAGGGGTGGTGGCCCCAACACGATGGTCCACTTCCACAGTGCTCTGTACTGGTGGGACGCGTTAGCCTGGGGCTGCAGGACTATTTCCAAGTGACCACTTGGGCTGTCCCTGGGCACAGCACCCAACTCCCTGGCTGTTTACCCTGCCTGGTCTTTGCCTCCTGTCCCCAAAGAAGCCATGTGGCAGGGCACTACCGAGTAGCTCTGCACTGCTCCCAAGGGGTGATGGGCTTCCAGCAGTGTGCGAAGCACCCCCGTTAGCAAGAAGAGTTTGTAATCTGGTAGTAAAGAATGTAAAGCACTTTTGGATTCTTCTGGATGAATGACAAATAAATGACAACAGTGAAGTTATTAACTGGCTGACATAACTGGCTCATTCAGACTCCCAGCTCTGCTCAGTATCTGCATGACCTCACCTCTGCTTGGGAGACAAAGTTTTTACTTATTGGTTGGCCAAATCCGAAAATTAAAAAAGAAAAAGTATTTTTCTGGCAAGAGGAATGAGCAATGACAGCAGTCTGGGCAGGGCAGTCCACTGGCCAGCTTTGTCAGCTCAGGAGGTGACTTCAGCTGGCATTAGCAGAGGGAATACCGCCCAGAGACCAAGCTGAGCAAACAAGAGTGACTGGTGGGAAGGGAACCAGCCCTTCCTCCTGGGAGAGGGGACACAAACAGGGATGTGTGAGGCTTTCACGCATTGGAACGACTGACTGAAGAGCGCGCTTGTCACCTTGTACTGCAGGCAGGAGCAATTGCACACGGTCATCCAAGCAAAGGCTTGCTCAACACAGGATGACTTTCAAGTGAAGCATGGTGTAAGAGAACTGGTCTCTTGCTAATTTCCCTGATTTACAGCTACAGCTGCATTATTGTGCTTACATTTCACATGACAGGGTGTTATATCACAGGGCCTAGGAGATCACCAAAACAAACTGTACACAAAGAGAAAATAACTGTCAAGACCTCATGATAAAAATCACCAAAATGAAGGTAACTCATTAAAATTGAAGAAAGGGTGTTTCTTTGAAATGCTATGCTATGAGTGCACAGGTGACAGCCTCACAGTCAACAAGCACCAAGGATTGCTGCAAATCCTTCGTCACACATAACAGGTGGAAGATGTTTGCTGGCAGACACTTGGGAGACACACACGTGTCCAGGCACAGGATCCCCTCTGGGCGGACACCTCCTGTGAGCAACAGACTATGGCTCTGGCGGAGCAGTGATGAGGCATGGTGGCAGGGGTGCCTGCTGTGCCCGTCGGATCAGCCCATTCCAAAGGATTGAATATGCTTTGCCATTGTCCTGATTTTACTGTGATAGAATCATAGAATCTTTTTTCTGTTCAGGAAAGCTGCATTTTTGAGAAGACTGCAGCACCCGATTTGGTGGGAACAAGGTTGATAAGGCACTCTGCTTCAGTCTGTGGCCAGCTGTGGTCAGTGGGTTTCCACGGGGATCGAGGCCTTTAGCAGTTTCAAGTAAGCCGGGTTGCTAAAGCTGGGAGGAGCGAAAGCCAGGGCAGCCGGTTCAGGCCGGCCATCAGCAGTGTTCCACACCGTAGATGTCACGCTCACTGTAAATGGGAAAGTTTGCTGGGGATGACTCCCCCCTTCCTCAATGGCGGCCATCCCTGGAGGGTCTCGCCCGCCCTTCTGCTCTGGAGGCCGCTCTGCCCCGTGCTGTGGCCGTCGCGCTGTCGCTGGAGCTGTGGTGCTCGCAGGGTCTGGCATCCGGCACTCACTGCTGGGAGTGCGCAGCTCGCCACCGCTGCGTGGGCTGAGGACGACTCTGTGTGGTTTATATTAGTGCTGGCATTGATAGTAGTTTGTTACTGTTATTTTACTAAATCTGTTTCCATTTCAACCCACAGGTCTCCTTTCCTTTTCCTGATTCCCCTTCCTGGGTGGGGAGGAGTCACTGGGTGATGGAACAGCTGGCTAAACAAAGACAGTCATCCTGTCCAAGCCCCTCTTGTGCGATACACAAGGGTATTGCCTGGAGTTGCCAGGGAAAAGAGACTTAAATTGTGAAAACAGGAAGAGAAAACTTTGGGTTCTGGTAAGAGGCGCTCGGGCACCTCACTTCATCCATGTCAGAAGGAATTAGGTACCTAAGCAGCTTTTCAAAGCTTGCACATACACATCGAATGAGTAATTTTGTCATTTCAGGTTGTTACTACATTCTTTTGAGTCAGCAACAAAACTCAGTATAAAAATAGGAAGTGATTGCAGAGAGGCAAGGAGAACAGGATGAGTTTTCTGTTTGTTTTACGCAGGAAATTGGCAGTGGTTGTCTCTGCTGACCGCAGTGCTGCATGCCATTCCACGTCCTCACCGGTCCTCTCCAGCCTCGGACATCCCTGTGCCACTGCCTATCCCAGTCTCTTTGGTAAACGATTGGTTATCAGCTGCAAGGGAGGATCATTCTTCTAAGATGCAGTGGCACTTTCAGGAGTTTGACTGGAATACCAACAGAAGAGCCTCCTTTTCCTTTCTATTACCTAATTTTGAAAGCATTGGTGGGTCCATTGTTGTTGCTGTCTCGCTAGTAGAGCTATACCATGTTAATGCTGAAATCTGATTCTTTTTGCCCATGCTACAGAACTCACGGCTCAAAAATCAATGAAAGAGTCCTTGTTTAGAAAGATGCTGGATCTCTTACCCGCCCATCGTTGCTTACAGAGGTATTTTAATGGGAAAATTGGATACTTTGTTAGGCCTGTTTCTAATGTTGGTTCTAAGGCCTGGTTCTAATGTTGATTCAAATATAGTACTGAATATTCTCCAGATTAAAGATGTTTCCTTTTAAATTATTTTTTCTATTTTTACAAAACTTAAAGCACACCACTCAACTAGATACTTGCACTTCTTCAAAGACCTATAATGTGGACAAAACTTGCCAGTTGTCTCCTACATGGCCACCTGGATTTTTGCCTGGGATTAAGTGCATCGGATGCTGTTGGGCCATCTGTACAGTGCTTTGCTTTTATTTTTTTCTGAAAAGTAAATGAACAGAAGAAGGTGTTACGGTAGTTGCATCCATCCATTTAAGGGCTTGTGTTTAGCCAAAAACCAATATCATTCAACTATTAGCATCATTTTATGAGATCTTCTTTCTCTGAAAAGAACACATAATGTGCATTAATAGTTCATCATTTGTTATGTGATTTCTCAGCCTTTGCTTAGGCTTGGAAGATTTATAGTGAAACACTTAAAATCTAGAATATGCTGACTGTTAAAGTCCTGACTTTACTCTGGCTTGAGAGGACAATATTTGTCCGGTCAACATCCATGCTCTCTTAGGACAAGAACGCAACAGCCTCTCAATTATCTAGCCCCACTGTAATAAACAGAACATTACATTCCAGGTTATCCAGGTTGCTTCTGTACTTTCTATGTGACCGTGTTCCAAATAATGAGATTATTTTTAATTCTGAGAATTATTTTCTTTATGACAATAGCAAATACCACCAGGCAATGTTCAGCTGTGTATACCAAAACTGCAGTCACAAATTGGCAGAGTCCTGGTGCAGACCTCGGAGCAAAACTATCTAAATGTTGGTACTGAACTCACACCCACACTTGTGAACACTTTCACCTGAGCATAATGTATCAATGTATAAAGCATAATGCATATCATGAAACTGAGCTGACCACAGCTATGCCTAACATCACTCCCTCTCCATGCTACACCAGGCTTGGGCTGCACTGGGGACTGTAACTGCAGGAATTGCTGCATTCCTTTCTCCCCTCAACTGCAGCCATTTCTGCACAAAATTTCCAGCCAGCTGATAATTTGGGGCACAAAGTTAAACTTGCGTAACTTCTGCAGCATCTTCCTCTTCCATCACAGATAAGTTTTCAAACTCCACCAATGTGCATCCCTTTATTCTGTGAATTTTCTACTGGACAGTGTCAAGAATAAATTTTGCCCATAAGGCTTTAGCGCTTGACAATGAGTGTCTTTGCCACGCTTAGTGTCCCTCCAGTGCAGAGTGCGAAATCTCACTGAGGAAGGCAAAGCTGTCTTACACGGCAGAAGGAGACTTACTGCATGTCTGCAAATCAGCACTCAGCTGCCAGTGCAGCTGCCCTGTGGTCAGTCCTCCCTGGGGATCCTGTTCGTGTTTGAGAAACTGGTCAGTCTCCAACAGTACCAGCAACTGTGTTTCTTTGGACTTGTTTGACTTGGACTTCTACCGGTTGCTGTTTAGTTTTGACTTGTCAGCAGACTGTGACTGTGATTAATTCTCCTTATGAATGGAAATACCATAGGCTTTTTGGAAATACGGTTTCTGTATCTGGGTTGTTTCGTGTGACAGATTATATCAAGTGATCTCTTCCTGGCTGCATACTTCACTCTTCAAGATTCACTCTTACGTTTCAGGCTCGAGATCTTCCTGTCTCTTGACTTGTTCTGCACTTGAGACAGAGCAATATGCGATGTGTGACGAGACAGCAACTTCAGGGACTCCTACTATGCCCAGAAGTGACAGTACAGAGATGGCATCTTATCTGTACTGGCGGTTCTTTCCCACATGCATCAAGTCCTGCCGTGCTCTTTATTTGTGCCAAACTACAAACCACAGTGCTCTTTTTTTCATGAGATTTTCCACAGACTTCTCTCTATGCTCACGTTCATTTCTGTTAAGCAAACCTCATCTGCCGTAAACATTGCTCCTCAGAGAAGCTTTTGCAGTTGCATGGAATCTGTTATCTCTTGGGTCCCCAGGAGCTGAAAAGATCAATGTTTTAGCATGTTGATATCTTTCACATATTTTTACTTTCTATTTTCATCAATGAGTCATGTCCCCTACTAACAGAAGAGTAAGCGGAATTCACAGAGGACTTAAAAGCTCAAGATTTCTCATATATAATATATACAAATTCATATATACAATTTATATATGCATTATATATGTATTTATCATGTAGTATATGAATATGTATATAGTTTATCTATAATGACCAGAAATAAATAATGCATAATACTGAAACTATTCCAGGTAAAAAAGAGTTCCTGCTCTGTCTCACAGTGAAGAAAGGCAGAAGCAGTGCTTTGCCTGTCACATGTATGTTCCCTACCCGATGGAGACTGAGCTATGGCAAGTGCAAATGGGTTCACAGAACACTGTATTGCTGTACCTGAGAACCGAACATTCTTCAGAGGCCACTAGCAATTACACATTACAACATGGCAGCCTGACTGGGAGTGATTTCAAGTTATTGAGACCCATAAAGCTCTTCCATGCGTAAGAGGCTGAGCAGCTTTGAAATTTACTCCCGAGTGCCGTGCCCGTCCCCTGACGTGAACTAAGCCATTTGGAGGTTGGGTGTCTGATCTGCGGTAACTGCATAGGCCACCTCTGTAGTAGACAAAGACCCCTGAAAACAGTTAACTGAAAATGGCCAACATGAAAATGGCTAAAATATGGGGACATGAATCCTATGTCTGAGCCTTTGCGCTTTTTTCAGCGTTTTCCACATTTGTCTGGCTATGTGTGCATAATTCTCCTTTTCCTCCATCTTGGCCTTTCTGCTTTGTGTTCCTCCTGACACTCACTGTTCCTCTGTCTTCATGCAGCTGCCTTGTGTCCCTTCTCCCAGAAACCATCAATTTGCCTGGCTGCGCTCTTTGCCACCAAGTCAAATATCAGATACCTGTCCCTGGCTGGCACCGCTGAAACCGCTGTAGCTCCACTACAGCTTGTCTTCTCTGCATGTAGCTGCACAGTTTTCTCTACTATAGAAATATCCATGGACTCTTCGAAGAGAAATTGCACACTATATAAGCCCTGAGAGTAATAGGAAAAATGGAGGAACACGACCAAGATTTTATGAGTTCTGTAATATAGCTGATATTTTTGCCTCAGAGACAAACACTATCAGCAAGCTTCCTCTGCCAGAGCTCAAAATAGACTCAAAAACATCTCAAGATCTCATTAAATGAAGACAGCATACATCTATCTGCAAGGAATGGAAGGGTAAGCACATAAAACCCGTAGCTTCACACCTCAGGAGGAGGTGCAAGACAAGAAACCCTTGTGTTTGACTCCAGAGTTATACAAAGTGTTGATGCATAAACATGTAAGAGACAGTGCTGGAGCCTTGAAAGAACTCAGAGTGCAAGTCTCAGTAGCGTGAGTTGGGGATTTGGTTGTCTTCTTCAAACTCCTTGCTCTGAGGTATGTTTTCTCCATCTCCCTCCTCCAAACTGCTCAAACATTACAAAGGCTGCTCTGACTTGCACCCCCTTGTAACAAGCCTGGAAGTCAGCTCCAGGTTGCTCTAGCAGTGACGTATCCTAATTACACCCATTTGCCCTGCTTCACGGTCCCAGTGTAAGCATCCATCACATAGGTATATTCACAAGCTCTTTGCCATTGTCTTCAGTCCTGGAAAAGAGAGCAACCTTACTGCAAGAGCGCAGCAAATGTTACAATGGAAACAGAAGTCCTATGGTGTTCTCTGTCATTACAGCCATGCAAGATAACAAATATGTCACATCTTAGAGTGCATTTCCATTTGCAAGCAAGTGAAAGAGCTGAGGTGCTGAGAGTGCTACAGAGAGGTTCATCCCTATGCACTGCCCCTCCAAGACAAGCACTCCCAAGGAAGGAGCCACAAGTCCCTGGGAAACACACTGAGCACGCCAGCCCTTCTGCAGAAATCACAGACACATTCCCTCACACACACAGGAGCCCCTGACACCAGAAGCAACCCAGAAGGGATGGTGCCTGATAATGTAGCCAATTCTCATGACTTTGTCATGAATCTTGTAATGGTCAATGTTTATTTTAACATTCCTGGAGTCATAATTTCATAGACTTAGCAATAACATCATCCTGGGAGCTAGTACTTAGTGAAATATTTGCTATATCCGCAAGTCTATCCCAGTGCTGTGCCTTTCCTGCTTTGTTCTTCATCTCCCGTGGAGCAATTCTGGCTTTTGTCAGATTAAAGAACATGTTGCTCAGATGCACCCACCTAACCAGTCAATCCACCTTGTCCGTATGCATGATCTGTTCCTCTCATTATTTACTGCAACACCCATGTTTGTGGCACCTGCAGACTTCACTATTTGTAGCCACATCTGTTCCTTCAGACTGCCTGTGAAGGTACTGAATAACATTGGCCCAGGTACCACCTGTAATGGTTTGCCATAAAGTTCTCCTGTTGGAGGAGAATTGATATTTACAACCTCTTTTTAATACCTGTTAGTTCACCTATCTAATAAGAACTATGGTCATTTGACCTTATATGTGAATATATATAGAGATATACCTAATTTTTTTGATTTATTTTTTTAACCAATGTTTTGCACAGGAGTCTACAAGTGTGTGTTTCTGTGCATGAGGGCATGGTAATACAGCAGCATGGCTTTTTCAACCAGCACTGCCTTATATCTAGCTGGGCCAGACAGGATGCAAAGATAATACCATTATTTGCAACCACTACTGAGACAGATCCCCAGCTACCTTTATAAGACTTATCAACATGACAACTGTTATGAGAAAGGGAGGTCTAACAACCTTGTTAGACTGTCGGTTGGCATTAATTACACTGCCCTCCTTTTCTGATGGTTTCTCACATCTGCTTTATGGTGTCTGGTCTGTGTCTGTGCATGATTATGTGGGAACTGTAGCTTATATTTAAGATAAAATAAATATTTAGTCCTTGTTGTTTCAACGCAAAAGCTAAAATCCCGAAAGCTAATTAAAAATCCCAACGTTTATAACTTGGTATAATCTCACGGCTTTTAAGTTGCTTTTGTGAATTTCTGGAACCTGCTTCTATGAATAAGCAATGAAGTGTGACTGAGGCTGAATCGTGAGAATGGCCACCAGGTGGTTGCAGAAGTGGCCTTTAGCCCCAGCAACGCAATTTGGGGAGGGTCTCTGTGCTGTCCTCAGCCCTGGCTGAGGTGGCTCCCAGCCTGCCTGGGAGGGTCAAAGCTGAGGAAATAGCTAAGCACATAAACTTCAGATATGAGCGCAGGCAGAGCTTGCAGGACTGGATGGAGCTGTACAGCACTGCAGGAGAGAGGAGAGACCATAACGGCTCAGCCCTGCTGCTGCCTCAGCCCCATCGCCACAGGCAGCACCAGCCAGGAGCAATGCTCCTCTGAACCTCTCCCCACAAACCTCTGCTTGCAAGTGTCTGGTAGTTAACTGTGCTCATGCTGTGTGTAAATCCCTGGATTAGTGAATAAAAATTGATCTTTCTGCTGATTACCAAACGCAGGCAATATGTAGTAAAGTAAGCGAACTGAAAGCCTGTGCCAGAGGAAAAATGACTGCTGCTGCTGCAGTGGTGACCAAATGACGAGCAGGGTCCACGCACCAGCAGCAGCCGGGATCGTGGCCGTGTGTAGGACCTCTTTCAGCTTGCAGACCCCTCACGCCCTGTGGAGTCGCTGTACACCTGCACCAAAAGCAGAGTTTGGAGGATTGAAAATATTTGAACATATTAACTCCCCAACTCATATCCTGTCAGCTCCAGAGAGTGAAATTTGTAACACCTCATATACCATTGCTGCATATGAAACCCTTGAAAAAGGAGCAAGCATCAAGGAGGAGGGAGGAGAGTGCTTTCTCTGGGGAGGCTTCTGGCTTATGGGAGTGAAACACAAAGGAGAATTCACAGGAAACTTGGTTGGAGCTGGAATCTCCTGTCGAATTTATATGTGTGTCAGTTCCTGTTTAAACAAAATTTATAGTCTCCAAGTAGCCACAGTGGAAAGTTAATCTTTGTGTTTTGTTACTACTCAAATCCCTGAGCAAATGTGGGCTTCTCCTGTGGTATCTGTGGTACAGGGACTGGACAGGACTAATATAACCTAAAGACATATAGAAGATAAGATGAGAAAAGGAGTCAAAAGGAAAGTCTGTAAGTTTTTCAATGGGTTACTGAGCCACAGTGCAACCAAGCATAGACTTCAGTACATCTAATACCCAGTCCAGCATTTCAAGGGGATTCTTGTACCACGTTGTCCTTGAAAGACAACACAGCTCCTGTAGCAATCCATAAAGAAGTTGGGTAAAATAAATATATGCATCTATGCAATCTATAGAGTATGTTATACAAAAAGGCCAATTTGAGTGCACTTTTAGAAGGTTCAGATACCCCAAAGAGATTGCCTTGCTCTCATTTTTTTCAGGTGTTCTTCCTGGGATTCCTCAGAAAGCTGTTTAGTGGCAGAAGCTGCTCAACGGGAACAATGGCAGTGTTCTGGTGGACGGTTTCTGTAATCAAGCAAACCAAGTAGGGCACAACATCCTGCCACTGAGAGAATTCAAGAAAACATTCTTTTCCCTTCAAAGGACATAAATGTCCCTTCCCAGATGCCACTTTACCTTCCATTCATAATCATCTGTCTTCAGTATGGGACATTTTTATATGTTATCTTCCTTTCTTGCAATTCTATTTAAAATCAAGAAGCAAAACCTTTGTCTGCAGTTGCTATTCTCCTTTCGCAACAATGAGCGCTGAAAAAATCCCTCCGCTTTTTTCAAGCTGTAAAGTTAAAACTAAAATCAAATTAATTGAGGTGAAATCTTTGTGAATTAATGTATGTGAAATTTCCTGTTGAGACTTACACTTACAAATGGAAAAGAGAGGGGTCTGGTTGCTCTCAAAAGCAAAACTTTCAAGTTATCTTACTCATCTAACTTTCCAGCTGGTTTGCATTGCAAAATAATAGCTAAGTACTGTAAATGAAGTAGGGAAAATTGCCTCTGTGGCCACACGCAATACTTTTAGAGAAATGCAAACACAAAGGGAAGAAATATCAGAAGTCTGTACAGGAAATGTTTGCTTAAAATAGTATTCAGTTACTTCTTCGCTTGCAGAATTTGGATATTGCTATATCCCGTATGCTCCCTTAAGCAAGAGGCTGCACATTTGCAGACAACACTGACCCTGCTTAGTACAAGTTCCATCAGTGCAAGACCAGGGTACAGTTGAGGTGTGTGTAAGATTGTCACATTGATGTCAAGAGAAATTAAGGACACACTTTTTGCCTGATCTGCAGAGGGAAAAATAAACCAGTAGACATTATTAGACAGCCACATAAAATAGATCTTTCCATTCTGTCAGCAGAAGCAAAGTAGACCAGACCCACCCCACTGGCTAGTTTTGCTGCTAACTTGCCATTTGTTTTGGCTCCTGACCAGCCCATTCAGGGCTTTGAAGGTGCTTAAACTTAAAAGAAAAGTCCACAGCTATTTGCCTAACATTGTTCTTACCCTCGTTGCTGTATTCTGACTCCATGAAATTAAGCTTCTGTATTACTGTTTATGATGTTCCTGTTTTTCTAGTATGCAGACAAGCCTTTCAAAGCAAGTCTTATGTAAAAAAAATACCAAAACATGTTTTTAAGTTTTCTAGTTCTGCTTGGTCTGAGCTGGACTACCTACAAGCACCCTTCATCCATATTCTGCACATAAATACCTGCTTGATTTTTGCACAGAAGATAGTGTTTCTTGCATAGAATAGGTCACTCTTGAACTTTTAAGGGGTTTCATAATGTTTCATCTCCACAGATCTGCTTCCAGCTCTTTCAGTTTGTTGTAATTGGCCCTGACATGGAAATCCGATCTGGTCAAGTACATCAGGAGATGTGCAGGAATGAACAGGTATTTTAACGCATATCTTTAAGACGGGCCGTTCAACTTCAAAGCAAGTAAATTCAAGAGCTTTACAATGCATATTAGGGTCCATGCTCCATATGGGAAAGCAGATGCACGGAAATGTTGTAGAGGAATAATATTACCATGGAACTGAGAGCAAGAGTCAGTCAACAAACCCGCACTCTCTGAACTCCAGTCCAGTGCACTCTGCATGCGATCAGGTGCTTCTTTACATTGAAATGCCCTAAAATGTCCCTAGAGCAGTGATGCTGCTCTTATTGTCCTGGGAAAATGAGTTTGTATTTAAGTATAATATTATTAATAACCAAATGGCAAAGCAAAGCACTCAGAAGGCGGAGTCAGGCGATAATTGGTCTCTGTGCCAGATGTTACAAGAGCAATGAAGTGCCTGATCCCCACAAGGTCCCTGTGCCCGTTCAGTGCGCAGGAAGGACCACACTCGCTGAATGAATGGCTGCTTTATGTCTCTCTGCCAATAGTGTGTGACCCTGCCATACAGAGGTGTCCACCACACAGTGTCCAGCTGCAGCTCGGACAACAGGCTCACTCATTCCCTGCTGTGGTGCTCACAACTTCACCTTGATGCACAAGTATCAAGCCATTCACCTTCACCACGTTAGGAGAAAGTGGCTAATCTCTTTCTCATGGTTGGGGCACTGAGGCCCAGTGAGGCAGACCAGAGTCAGTAACGTGCAAACATGATGGCAGTTCCCAGCGCCTTTAGCTGCCGCAGCGTTTACTATGGTCTCCTGCAAATCAGACCCAGATGTCTCAGGAAACAGACACCAGAGAAGGAGGAGCTTACAGAGAGTTTCCACCTGCTTTGAATGATTTTCATAGCAATGAAAATGCTGTGGAGAGTTCTCCAGAGCAATATTTAAAGCACCCTAACCCCAAGGCCGTCTCGTCTCTGCTGCGCTTCTTCCCGTCCATTGTGAGTTTTCAGGAGAAGTGCTGGTGGGTGCACTGGGCTGGTGGGACCTGACCCTTTTGGCTCAATCTCCCAACACGTTTCTTTGCCCACTGGATATCTCCAGTCATGAAGGGTGCCATCAGAGCTCCTTTCCTTCTTTCACATCCAGCCCCACCTCTCCCTTCATGCCTAACATTTTTATAGAAGAGTTCTCCAAACTCATCTGGACTTCTAGGTCTGTGCCCCTTTCCCTAAACCTCTGATCAGGAAGGGCCTTTACTTCTGGACAAGGTAGGCTTTACACTAGCACTGAGTGGCAGCAAATGCAGTCTTTCCAAAATCTTCCCCATGGCAGCAGCTGTAACTAGCACTACTCGACCACTGTCCATCATCCACACTAAACAAGGCAGGGACTATAGCACAAAACAGTAGTGCTCAGACGCTATCGTAACACACGTGAAGAGGGCTGAATTACAGTTCTGTTGCTGTTTCTTGGCATTTGAATGTTTGACTTTGAAACTTTAACAACTGTTACAGACTTTCTGCTGTAATGCATGCACGCACTGAGGTTTTAAGAGCCACATATAGGAATTTGAAACGTTTCACCCATCAGTGTGGATGCAAGGAGCTCTGGCTCAGCTGCGATCCCTGGCAGGGGCCCTGCTGATGTCCATGAGCAGGAGCCCTTACAATGCAATCTCTGCCTTGAAAATAATCAGCCAGACTATGTATATTTCTTACCCATCACCCTAGCTGTTAGCCAGTCAGAAAGGTTTTGTCTGAGGTGATCTTGTCTAACCATGTCTTCCTGCTGCCTCTGAATGCTGCATTTACTGCTTCGTTCTGACTATTGCTATCACAGCATTGCTGGGCTTCGGCAGACATTAGGGTTTCATTGTGCAGGGCATTGCTCCGCCACTGAGGAGGAGAGAGTGTCTGCCACTAAGCACTTACATCTAAATTGACTGGACAGACAAAGGGGTCCAGAAAGTGTGTACTGCTGTCTCCCTTCAGCAGCAGAAGAAAGAAATACAAGCACAGACAGTACCATAAAATCGCACTGGAGGTCTGTAGTGGAAACAGATTTATACCTCCAGATTTTTTCTTACCATTTTACCATGTGACCATACTTTTATTGTTTGCTCTCAGTCTAGAAACAATGCTTTGGGGAAGTCTTTTCTTTCTGTTCCCAAAAATATAGTTGCTACATGTGATTTAATACTGAATTTTGAAAACAGGCTTGCACTGCTGTCCTGTTAAAACACCGTTCTTGCATGCTTGTGCCTGTCACCTTTTATATAAAATGTGCACAACTTTCAAACATTATGCAAAGAGCTCAGCTGCAGCCTCTGCAGAGATCTCTACAGAGTTCAGACTGACCCTGAGACAGCGCTCTGATTAGTTTGATTGCCTAGAGGCCTCCATCAACCTGCGGGAAACCAGCAGCAGTTTTTTTCCCTCTCTAAATAGCAGTTTGAACTTGATAGAACCAAAATAATTAGGTTGGAAGTAACTATTAGTGAAGAAGCATCATTTTAATTCAGAAAAGCAAAATTTTTTCAAAAAGCTCATAAAATGGTGTTTAGTGCATTCATTGGAAAAGATACTAATCCCTCTCCCTTTCCCACATAAAAGTTATCTTCAAAAAGCCACGATATTCCTCCCAAACAAGAAAGTGCATGTTTTTATTTGTGTAGTACAGCTGTGGGCTGTACTCTATTTTGTGAACAAAAACCTGAATCTGATCCCTTGCTTTTACATACATTATGAAGTGGCTTGAAATGTCAAGAAGAGATTCGCATTTGAACACACTAAAAACTTGACTGTCTTTGATGAACAGGTTGTAAAAGGATTATCAGATTATATACGGATTGGCAGCTCTAGGGTTTTTATCATGATTCCTGTTATATATTGTGATTTTTTTTTACTTGAAGTGCCTGATGCCAAACCTTGTAAATAGACAAAGGTCACAGCTTTCACTACAAGGAAAAAAATATGTTTTTTCTGTTATTGCTATGGAGGGAGAAAAGGCAGAAAACATTTCCTTAGTTGTTTTTAATAGTATCTACAGTGTAGCTAAAAAAATGCCATAGCTTTGAATTTTCATTTTTAGACAATCTACTGACCTACTGAAAAATTACTCCTGGCTTTAAACCGACTGTTGTTCGCAACTCTGCAATCCATTTATGCTACAAATGCACAAAAACAATGGCAAAGCAGAAAAACTTGGAGAAAATGTTCAGCTTTCCCCAGCCGATGCCCTGAGAAACTGAAATTTTTGTCAGTGTCATGTGTTTGTAGGCCTGGCAGTGCCAACACATTTGAGCTGTTTGACTTGACTTTGGGGCAGCTTCCCTTTCTCATCTAGCAAGATATGGTACTTACGGGCTGAGATCGCATCCAACCTTCCTCTCTCCTTCTGTCCAGTCATTCAGGTACGTGGGGATGCATAAATTATTTGCAGGGTTCACTGTGGGCTGAGAAGGCTGAGGACCACTGCATTGAAGGTGGTCATGGTCATTCATTGATCTGACCCATAGGGTGTTCTGTGCCCAGGGTCAGGAAACATGGCCTGGCTTCCTGCTGCCTTCTGTTTACCACAGGTAGAAATAAGCTCTGGAGTCTGCACTTTTTGTTTGGCTTATCCTTACCCTTTCCCAGAGAAGCCCATAAAAACCATTACCATGGCCCTTTGGGGAATAATTGTCACCTTTAACTCTTTCACTGGTAGTAGCAGGTTGGCTTCTGAATGAGCCATCCTAACTCTGCCAGGTTAAAATCCTCATGGTTCACGTTCCTTGTTCGCATTGATGGAGTTTGGAGAGGTTATGTCCAAGAGTATCATGCTGTTGCCCATACGTGTGCCCTGTCTACTTAACAACAACTTGCAAAACACAATTGCACCATTTAAGTGTGTTAAGTGATTAGGGCAAGTGGGGATCTGGTCATGCGTGCTGTTTCTGTGCTGTTCTGCTCATACTTTCTGAGATTTATAGCACCAGAGAATATCATAACACAAGTCTGTAATTCTCAAACTTAAACGAAGTATTTCCTTCCATTGGTGACCAAACTAATTTTTATGACATGTCATTTCAGTAAGGACATTGCTTGATTTCGCAGAAGGGTTTCCCGTAGATAATGGTTGTTAGTTGGCTGAGTTGGAATCTGACAGGATTAAGGAAATCTAATCTGACAGATGGTTTTGTGCAAGGAAGCATAATGTGGCTGTTGTTACAAGAGGCAATGTGGGATGTTTGCGCACAAATGCATGACAAGGGTACTTGCTCTTAGCTGTATATGTAAGAGCAGCTTAGCAGTTAAAGCAGCGCATCAGGGCTAAATGCCTTGCAGAGAAAGCTTCACGTGACTTTTTCATCAAGTACAGTTTGTGGTTATGAACATGATTATGTTTTTACTTTCTCTATAGTTGTCAGGAGCAGATGTTTGAATTCTGGTCAAAATAGAAAAGAACCATATTGCCGATTACTTTAAAGAGAAGCCAAGTTAGCTCACCGCTAAAGAGTGAGGAGCCACAGCAAGAAGAATAGATTGCTAGATAACAACCCACGACTGTGGGTTGTTCACAACTGATACAGCCAAAGTGGTGTGTCCTATTACAAACAGCACCTCGGATGCTCACGTTTCATACCTCAGCTCCTAGGTTTTATTTTCTCATAGCAAACTGCCCAACAACTGCTATGCACGGACATTTGAAAACAAACACAGTTTCAATGGGACCACAGAGCTCAGTGCTTGGAGGCACCACTACCACTTCTGCTGAGCTTGACAGGCACCAAGGCAGCTAGCAGCGCTGAAGGTGCCCATCTGGAAACACAAAGCATTTCTTGAGGTTTTTCAGTCACGAGAGATTTTACTGAGCTTTTTTTAATTGCGCTTACAGCAGAAAACTCTCAGAAATTGCTTTATTACAGCTCTGTGTAAAATCACAGGCTCCACCTCAGCACATTTTGCACAGGTTTTATGCTCCTGTAACTCTAAGGAATACATCAAAGTAACATTTAATTTCCAGCAGTGTCAGTGAGGACATAGCTGAGCCCAGGATTTACAAAGTGCTCAGCACAATGCTAATGATGTTTTGATGACACTGATACAACTGAGTCATAAATTTACTCACACGAGACTGACACTTGTCGGTATTGGCTAAAATAAAAATGGGAAAAATATTTGCAAGAGATGAAAGCAGAGAGACAGGATAAAGACTTGATGGTGATATCTGCTGAAAGCACAAGAGCTAGTGACCGGCATAAAACATGGTGATGCAGAGCAGGGCAGTGGGCAGAGGAAGCATCGGGTGTTCCTTTGCCCATGAATGCTGTAAATCTGCAGTGCATTTTGAACCACTCTGGCGTATAGAGCATGCAGCTACCTGGCTGGATGAGCAAGTCTGAAGAAAAACATCCAGAGCATTCAGGGGAGACTGAAGCCCAGGTTGACTTAGGGATGCGATTTGGACTTCTGCACCCCCTAAGCCCCAAGGCAGACTGCCCTGGAAATGAAGCCGATCCTGAGCATGGAGCGTCAAGTACACCAGGCTGGGCTTGTGCAAATGAAGGACAGAGAGCTGGTGTCATGAAATCTGACATTGCCCTTCCTGTGCAAATGAGATAGAAGAAATCGCTGCAGTTTCATGCAGGAGGACCCCAACAAACCCTTGTAAACCAAAGCCAGATATGCCCACAGAGCTGCTGTCCCAGGAGACATAACCTCAGGACTTCCACATTTGGCCATCCTGGGGAAACGGTTTGCTTCCAGGATGAGAACATGGGGGGAAATGCCTCCTGCCTTGCCCTGCAGCCCCAACGTCAGAGGCGACTCTACTCCCCCTCACCCATGCCCTGCAACAAGATCCTTTCTGTGGATGCATGAGACACCTTGGCTATGAGGTTTTGGGTTTATGTTGCTGTTTGGGATAGAGATATAACACTGATTACTTTCACACTTGCTAACATAAACTTAGGATTAAGGAAGACTGGAATAAAGAAGAAAAATAAGTCCAAAAACCAAGAGATAAATCTGTTTGATATAACCTTAGTATCGTGCAGGTCCCTCAGAATCATATTTTCTTCTTTAACAGTTTGCGGATCCCTTATTTAAAATACAATATACTTCTTGTGTTGAGCTTGCGGGGGAAAAAAGTGCTGGTCTTTTCCTGTGGAAATATTTTCCTTCCAAACCGCTGCACCTCTATGTTAAAGCAACCTGACATCTCCCATTAACTCAAGTTAGCATCTGACCACAACTAATCCAGCTGTTTCAGACATACAGAAAAAAAAACAGAAACTTTTTTTTACTACTTTTTCTTACTGATTTTGATAGTAAAATGTTCATGCACTAATAATATGAATATGTTCCCTTTTCACGGAAGTAAGGGGCAAAACAGCAAATCTCTGACCTTAACATTTAACTCTGAATGCAGAAAGGGTGATAAAAGCCTATTTAAATTATACAACTGCTGAAGAAGTGTAATTTGACTTGTTATTTTCAGAACAAACTCTTAATGATATTTTTACAACTAAGCCTTTGCAAAGCATTTTTGAGTATGGGTCACTGAAAATTGTAGAACTGCTTCTTGCTTTCTAATGAAACCAGGAAACCATCCAGGCTTGCCACAAATGTAAGCAATCCCCAGGAATTCATGTAGAAGCTGGAAGGACCCATCATCCAGTATCGTCTCCTGAATAAACAGGCTGCATGAGAATCAGGATATAATTTTAGGGATGGCAGGCATTCTCCACTCTATGGGCCTGACTAAACACATTTTAATGAGAAAATGCCAATTCACTAGAACTGATTAATTCCACATGTTCTCTTGATTCCTGCTCATCGTGTTCACCTTCAGGGGTTCCCACCCAAACTTCATCTGGGAACAGAGACGCAGCCTGGGCTTGTGTGGCACCCAAAGGCCCACGTGAGTCTACTGCATTGGGTGTCACAGAACCTGTCTGCCCCTCGAGGACCTGCCTGCGCAAGGTTCAGCAGGCATGAGTTGTTCATCAGCTCCAGAGCTGCATGTTGATGTCCTCTGCCCATCCCTGGCAGATACAGATGTTTTGGAAACTGTCTGCTTTCTTCCTGCATCACTTAATACACTGTTCCAACAGGCAAATACTTCTGATTTTACAAACAGTCGCTAGTTTCTAGTTTCTACAATTTACCTGTGAATCATTACACACAATTTGTCTCTTTACTTGATTACAGATCCCACTGGATTCAAATATTTTCTCCCACTGCAGTCAGTTATAGAATAAGATCAAATTCCTTCTCTATTTTCTCTCCAATACACAACAGCTGTAAAAAACTTTCTAAGGTTATATGGCTGAATCTCAGTCTGAGTGTGAAAAACATGTGTTTAAATAACTTTACTCTTGGGTACATTAGGGGTTTAAAATACAAAAAATGCAGAAAAATTAAGACACTGCTTCTTTTTAAGACTCTTGTTTGCAGCTCAAGACAATGTATTCTGTAGATATCTAGGAGGAGGGCACAGCTATTATGGGTGTAATTTATATAATTGGATATTTATTTATTTTATGACTCATTTTATAAGTACATGTAAATGAGTACTCAGTAAAATTGCAGCAGGAAAGAAAGGTCTAAAAATTATTTATTATTTGCCTAACAATCAACACCAAAAAATTAGGAAAAAACAAAATTCTAACACTAAAAAAGCTGTTTATATTAGACTTGCTAGCTTAAATTTTAAAGCACAAAACTGTTCTAAAGTCAGAAGAGAAATAGTTTAGCAATAACTTGAATTTTAACAGGTTTTGGTATTGGAAGAGTATCTTAAAACATTAGGTGATTCAGGGCAAGAGGGTTCCTTCCATGCTGAAAACAGCTTCCCAGGATACTGTTGCATTTCTTTTAAATGAGTATAACATTCATTCACTCGTGAATGATTGTACCCCTCTGTCCTGTGCACAGCATAACTAAACGAAGTGAGATATTTTGCAGCAAACAGCTATCCAGCGTAACCAAGGTAGCAACAAGAGGATATTCCTGAAGAGCAAGTGGATGGTGGGAAGGAGAAAAAGAGCAATAGCGCAGGATTTTTGACAAATTTGTTTGAGGTAGACGCCTGTCTACCTAAAATTAGTGAAGAGTCTCGGTACCATTCATCAAAGTTAGCATTGCTGGAGCTTTCTCATTCCCTCAGGTACACGGAAGAACAGGGCAGTTTCCCACAGATTTTGTCAGAGGATGTGACATCCTTCTAGTAACCTACTGGATGACACCAAAAAAAGTCACTTCATCTTCCTCTTTCCCTTGCCCAGCAAGATTCTGGAGGCTTCCCATGGCAGAAATTGCCACTATTTTTACGAGCTCGCCTGAGGTCCCCTGGAACCCTTTGACACGAANATGTGACATCCTTCTAGTAACCTGCTGGATGACACCAAAAAAAGTCACTTCATCTTCCTCTTTCCCTTGCCCAGCAAGATTCTGGAGGCTTCCCATGGCAGAAATTGCCACTATTTTTACGAGCTCGCCTGAGGTCCCCTGGAACCCTTTGACACGAAACACGGCGGTAACCCCTTCTCAGCCCCCAGGAAGGACAGAGCGGTCCCTGAGCAGGCGGTAGCCACGTCCCCGGGTGTTGTGCTGTGAGAGATGAAGTGGCTTTGGCTCCTAAACCCCGCTCTCGCACCTGGGTGCTACCGCAGGGTGCCCGGGCTCTCCCCGCAGCCCTGCTCGGGCCGCAGCGACCGCCACGGCTGGGTGCTCCGGCGACAGGCTGCGCTGGGAGGCCCTGACCTCTTGTGGTCAAGAGACGGCCCATACCGCTTCTCCAGGGGCTTAGAAAGGAGCAAAAAGGTATGTCAGCCCTGGTGCAGTCCTGGCTAAATTCTGGCTGCGTCCCTAATCTGTTCCTAGTTTCCCAGGGGAATATCGTGTTGGGCACGGAAACAGCCGTGTGGTGCTTCCATGGGCATCCAGCAGCTCCTGAGGTTGCTTTTCCATGGACTAATTATTTCAGATGCACGACTTGGCAGGACTCATCCTGCAAGAGGTATCCCTTTTCTGTTGCAGAGCGTTTTACCTAACTTTAAATGTTGGGCTGAAATTTTCCTTGCTATGGACCTTACATCACCCTGAACCATTTTTACTCCTAGAAGAATCGCTCTGAGGAAAACTACGCTGAGTCTATTCAAAAATAATTGTGCTGTGACTCAAATGCACTCTGGAAAAGGTTTAAACTCTGGAAACTCTGGAAAGATAGGAAGAACATTACTTGGATTTTTGCTAAGGTAAGGCAACAATTCTTTGCATAAAGTCTGTGACTTTCTGGCAGCAGTATAGACCTTTCAAACCCACAGTTTGCACGTGCTTTGTAGTTCCTCACGTCTCAGCACCATTTCTGCTAAAGATTTTGCCCACTGCCACGCATTGTCTAGCCTGGAGCTCTACAGGCTTTTCCTTGTGGTCTTAACCCTAGCTTCCCTGGGTAATATCACATCTCTAAGCCCCACCTTGGGAACTGAGTAACAAAATTAAGGGCAGGATACAGAAAATGGGTAGATGATGGAAGAAGGCTGAAGGCAAGTGAAGTGACAACGCAGAAGGGTCACACAGGGAAGGAACAACATGTGCTCATGTCCCTTCCACTCCAGGGCCAGAGCCAGAATTGGGACTTCCTGCACTTTCACGGCTCATGGTCAGCCCTGGGCAAGGCATTGCTGGTCAGTGCCACTCCTCCAGAATCTGTTCTACGCTAAGCAGCTAAGGATGAAAAATTGCCTCTGGACATTTTGGGCTGTCCTAGCTACAGTGAAAATGCTCCATGCACTGAAAGTTCCCAGCATTGAAGCAAGGAGTAATAACCAGTACTGCTGACCAGTACTGCAGCAGTTCATGTGGCAGAGCTCAGGGCCGTGGGACTTACATTACCTAGCCTGGCCATATGTGTCAGTAATGCCACACTGGATTATGGTATTTCTACTTTTTTATTTTTCCAGTTTGTTTTCTCAGAACCTTGTGATCTTTTATGCATAGAGTTACATTAGAAGACCAGGTTAAATATCAAAAAACCTGAGATGCCCAAACAGCTTATGAGACCTGAACTCCCCTTCTTCCCAAACCTCACCTCGACATAGGATAGAGCGCTCAACTACTCCCCACATACAGTTTCCCCATAGGACACCTGCCCAGTCAGGCACAGCTCTGTGGTCACTCTGGAAACACAATGGTTTCCTTGTCTTTGCCATAGAGTCAGATTGTTTCAGGTTAACATCTCACAGGTTAACAATCACAGTGGTCTGATTTTCAGTGCCTATCTTGAGACTTTCAGACCCAGTTGGAATAAATGCTGAGTCTTCACAGCTGTATTGGCATCGCTGCTGCTTTTAGCACTGTGTAAAGCTGAACGCAGGGAGAAAGCACATGCTTAATGCCTCAAAACTGGGACTCCACCGTAGTGGCAATCTTCTTTCCAGATTGTATCACACCTGTAACCTTCTTCCTCTTTTGACACTCAGAAAAGACATTTCAATTCTGCAAGCTGAGAAGGGTTACGGTGCTGTAAAATGACAATGCCTTTGTACTTTATGTAAGAACAAGATCCAGCAAAGGTATCAGCTTGGCTTTTAGTTCTGCTGTGATATATTATGGATTTGAGATTAATGAAAAATAATCTGTGATAAGATTCCAGTTGAAATTAAAAAAGGAAAAGCACAGTTTGTCCTGACCTCCTTTAGAATAAAAGAATACATATATAGCTGAACAGCCCTTACTATGTGGTAGATAGATAGAGCGAATAGCTCAAAATATGCGTGAGATATATGTACTCAGTTCATATTTAAGAAAAATGTAGTGTAATGAGAATTGAAGTTAATATACTGGACAGTAGTATAAAGGAAATGATCCCTGTCGTGTGTTCAGCCAAGCCACTAGATTAAAGCGTGCTATTGTGCCAGTAGTACTTGATCTGAAAGGCTTCATTATTAAGAAGTTAATGCTCAACAACAGTAGATGCTGGTACAATGAATCATGCTATTTTCCAAGTCTAGACCCTATAAAGCTTCAGTAAGTTACTTGTACTCCTAAATTATCCTTTAGGCACCTAAACAAAGGCAAAAAATCAAAACCAGACTACAAGCAATCTCACAAGAAGAAATTATTTCTAGATTAAAATGAGCACCTTCCTGTACAGGAGTGGTGCATAATGTGCATTCATCTGTACGTATTGCAGAGTGCAATGCATGCTCAGGTAGTGTGTCAAGAAAGATATACACAAAAACATTATAAAGGATTAATTGACTGTATACCCCTAGACTGACAATCTGTCTGAATTTTCTTTCTGGTAAGCTCCCAGACTTATAAAGGTAGGAATGTTTCCATTGTGTAAAAGATATAAACCAGCATCCTGAGGAATTTGCGATTGCCTTGTGTTGACTATGGAACAGAAGAGCTAATTGTTCCATAGGGCCTACATGAAACCATATATTCAGGAACAATTCTACTTGCGGAAGCCCAGTTATCATGTTTGCATACACAAATAAGCAGATTGTTCAGCAAACACCTGCACTTCTCAAAAATTTGGTTAGCAAACATTCACACAAAGTCATAACTCATTCAATGTCATCACAAGTAAGTTTCACATGTCCTGCATGAATCTCTGCCCTTCATGCTGAAAATGTAGCCGATAGCGTCCTTCAGATATGGTGCTTAAATTCTAAGTAAGGAAGCAGAATTAAGCCCTTGACATTATTTAGACCATAAGAGGGCTTGAATGCAGGGAGAAATCTTTGTAGTATTTTTCTACATATGGGTAATGCTTAGAGTTTAGTTGAGAGCTATGTGTGACATGATTCCCCACAATTAAATACTCCTGAGAGAAGGTTACAATTAATCACCAACTTTTGTGTTACCACCCAGCAAGATTTGTATTTTTTCATGCTGAGAGACTTAAGGGAGAGAAAACAGTGCTTGAAAAGACTGTGTCCAGACATACTTGCTTAATTTGGCTTTGGCTTTACTTGTGCTTCAAAAATGATTCTGAACATCTGGCTTCTTTGTTAATCAGAGACAGCATGTTTTTTTCCCTTGACTTTTTGACAAGAAAAAATGAATGTATTGTAGTCTGCCATATGATGAGAATCCAGGGTAACAGTAACAGTTTGCAGGAACTGAACATGAATGACATCATGCTACTCGTGATATGCCTGTGTGTAATGTTCACCATAGCAATTATTTTCCCAAATGATGTGAAACCACACGCAGGAACGCCACCACCACGAGCAGCCAGGACTGTAGCACCTGCTTAGCACCACAACAGCCAGCTCAAGCCATCCAGGGACTTAGAGGTAGGAAGAGTGATTTACCCAGATGAGAAATACTTCTTCTCTTTAGTGATATTCAAAAGGGCTTTAAACTGAATGACTCGGGGGGTGGGGTCCAAAATGGCAATAATTATGCCATTGCAATTGACTGGGGAATAAGCAAGGACAATCAGGGCAGCAACAAAGGTTTCTTACCTGCCTCCCAAGATGAGAAGCAGAAGGCCAAGCACCTCAAGGATGAGTATGACTACAGTGGATCCTTGTGCATCCCTCCAGGGAAACCTGCGTGCTCGACTACCTCCCTGAAGTGCCTGTACACCAATGCAAGCAGTATGGGGAATAAACAGGAGGAGCTGGAGATCTGTGCGTGGTCACGGGGCCACGATCTCATT
>VZSC01010152.1:337571-389617 GCA_013398225.1 Steatornis caripensis
TGTGGAGTCTCCTTCTCTGGAGATATTCAAAACCCGCCTGGATGCATTCCTGTGCAACCTGCTCTAGGCTAACCTGCTTTAGCAGGGGGGTTGGACTAGATGATCTCTAGAGGTCCCTTCCAACCCCTACCATTCTATGATTCTATGATTCTATGATAACTCTATGATCAGAGGTAATCAAGACTTTGCTTCCTGACACATCATCCTCTGCTCCATTCCTATACAAGCCATCATGCTCAGGTGTGGCTCCCTTGATTTCCTACCCATGATATATTGCTGTTTGTTATGATAGCGGAACAAGTATGAACACCCATGGAGACTTTAAGCCAGTTCAACCGGTCAGCCAACTGTTCACCTCCTGGTATGCAGAGAGACTGGAGGCTTCTCTGGGCTCCCTTCGTACCCTTCAGAGATGTCTTCATCACCACCTCTTTGGTCATGGCCACATTTAGGAAGAAGAAGAATAAAATGTAGCTGCCTCTTGTGACATCCAGCTGAAGCACTGGGTCCTGGTAAGTAATGGCAGACAAAAAGAAATAGAAAAAAATCAAGACCTTTCATTTCATGTTACCAGCTCCAGTGTCAGATCGGGGAGCTGCTGCTTCTCCCTTTCAGATTAGGGTAGAGAACAGCTTCACCAGACCACAGGCTCCAAATCATCAGCATTATTGTGATAAGAAAAGCAAACCACAACACAAGGGCCCTCTGTGCATCAGACAGTCGATTTACAGTTAAGGGTTTAGGGCGTAGTTTTTAAGGAGTCTTATTAAATTCATATTAAAATGCAGTAATAGGGGACATTAAACATTTGCTGTTTAATCAAAATGGTAGGACTGGATTTCATCAAAAATCCTCTCATTCATTACTTTCTCACAGAATCTAAGTAAATTATAATAGCGGGGAAGGCAGCTAGTCTGAAATAGAACTTAAAATGTTTGTGGAACAATGCTTCAGAAATGTATCTATTTTACGATCAGTAAAACCTATAGGAAAAGACTGTAAAGCTGGTTTGATTTTATGCCACATGAATAAAAGCATCACACCAGCAAACTCACAGAACAGCTCAAAACAGCCCTTGAGGAACAAATGCTGGGGCTGCCACTCCTCACTCCTTAATGAGGATTAAGAGATCTTTAATGATTACCCATGCTGGACAGGATCCTTTACTGTGGAGGAGAACAAAAATGCCACACTCCTGTCAAAACACTGCCGGTTTCTCCTCACTTCCTCTATCGGGGAGTTGCTCTGCTCTAACAGGCGCTGGGGCTTGGTCCCCCAGCCCTCCCGGACACCGTGACCCGGAGCATTCCTCGCCCACTGGCAGCACCAGTCGCAGGACCCTGTACAAACCGTGCTGCCGAGTGTTGCTCAGGGCCATAGACACTGTGGACACCTTTTTGGACAGTCACTGCTCCCCACTACTGAGGACGCTGTGGCACCATGCCTCAAGGCTGTGCTCGCAGCACCTGCCCTGCCGGCCTATGGAGCAGGAGCCTGGGATAGAGTGAGGACAAGGAAGAAGTGGGGAGAGGGAGATGGCAGAGCGGGGCTAGCATCATCTGCAAAAGATTGTGAGATCATGCAACAAGCTCGCTGTCAGGCAGTCGTTGCAGTGGTCTCAGCTCTTCCACGCTGTTTCTGCTCATTTTTTTTTTTCATGTTTTAAATCCTAGATTCCACAGACTTCATGGTCTTTTCTGTGCAATTTTAATTTCATATAAATGCATGGGCACATGCAAGCACATGTGTGACCTGCCTCTTCTTTCGTGTGGGTCATGCATGAAAAACATTCAGATGATCTAAGGTATCGCCTACCCAGCACAAGGACCATGAAGGCTGCAAATGACTGTGGGGAGGAGGGAGTTTCCTCTGCCAGGAAGCCTCAGTTTCTGCAACCAAAGTGACTCTCTCTGAAACAAGCTGACTTTAGAAATGCACGCTGACCGAAAGAGTCACTGATAGAAACAGAGGCTACAATGTCACCGTGTGCCAAATGTGCCAGCCAGGCTCAGGGGCAAGCTGGGCTGTGTGATTGGCAGCCCTTTCCGCAGGCCCTGGCACTCGCGCAGGCCTCCCGTTACCCCCACCCACAGCCGCCCCATGCGGGCCATGGCCTGGGAAGACTGCAGGCAGCCTCCTGCAGCACATGCACCGCAGAGAGAATATGCTCCACACAGCCAAGGCCTGGTGCTGGTTTTCAGAAGACCACAGAGGAGCCCTTCACAATTGTTTTCTGCCTACTGTAAGCGTCAGCTGCACAGGTCTGACAGTTGGCCTGGGTGGATCTCCACGGACCTGATCAACTTCCTCCAGAAATCTCTGCTAACAAAAAGGCCTCTGTAAAGCCATGTAAAGCAGAGAACTGGCATTGCCACATCCTAGTATGCTACTGTTAAGGAATTAACACAATGAGAAAATGTTTTCAGCACCAAACTACCGCAATGTCTAGGACAGCAAGGCAGACATCCACTTCCAGCTGTGCAAAGCTCTTCTAATGCTCACAGGCAACCCATGCCTCTTCCTTTTTTTCCATGCAAAACGTAGTCATTGGTGACAGGGAGAGGGTACAGTCAATATGGGCATACTTAAATACATTTGCTGGTGATCTTTAAACTCCAGCACTTGGAATAGTCCTGAAAGTAAAGATTTAGCATTACTGGATTTAGGATGCAGTATAATTTTTAATGGGTGCATGCTCTTCTAGGGTAAACTGGTGTAAAAGGAGTCACATGAGATTGTACCAGTTGAGGTTCAGTTCTGAATTTTACTCTTCCGAGTTTGTCAAAATAATAAAATCAGATGCAGTGTTGAATGTTGCTAAGGATGACTGTGAGACCAGACAAGAAAGGACATCATTGTCTTTGCAGGCTTGTCAAAACTCTGCCTAAGTTGTCAGATTTTAGTCAAACAATGAGTTTTGAGTTATTCGCAAGGGCAACTCTGAGGCTGAATCTATTTTTAAATGGTCGTATTTCAAACTTCACTCTGCTTTTAAATCAAAGAGGGGACCTAACCTATTTCCAGACATTTCTCTGATTAGTTTCTCAGCAACAACATCTAACCATACTAACACAGCTGTCAGAAAGCGCTTGCTTAATAAAATGTAGTCTTTGTCAAGGAAGAAGAAAAGAAAATTGTATTAGTCTGTTGACCGGGGCATTTCTGCAGACTGAGTCTGCTTCTCTGGTTTATGTCGTTGCTCAGATCCAACTCTTGTCACGGTACCATTTGTCTTGTTTAATTTCTCTAATATGAGTATCTGAAGTGATTATGGAGAGATATTAAACTGGAAGCATATATGAAAGATCTTATTAAGCAGTGCTTCTGCATTATCTAAAACAGATGCAGTACTGTAAAAAAAAAAAAAGCATTTATTAAGCCTCCAAAGCTGTCTTCGTCCATCTATGTAAATAGGCAGGTTGCACAAATAACTTTTTGTTGTTTATAAATAGATCCACACCCGAAATATGACTGCACATCCAGCCAGCCTCTAATTTAGGAAGGGTTAAAATCCTGGGTCTTGATATCCATCTTGCAGCTGAAGCCTGTCATTATTATCAGAGGTTTTACTGCTTGCTTCCTTTGGTTCTTGTTGTTACTCTTTTTTTACAAGCCAGCCTCCAGTTAATCCTAACTCTTTCATTCATGTCATTAGCATCTTCCATGTGTTATACCAGATAAATGCGGACATCCTCATCAGCCTATGAAAAACATATGCTCAAAGACCCTGAAGGCTATTCCATTAGCCGTTACCTCTTCAGTATAAGATTGGCCCTACATTGGTTTTTTCCTTATAACATACAATATACTGGTCATTATACCTTCAGCAACTACCTTATAAGTCCAGAGCAAGAAAGCATCAAATGACCCTATGCCTTCTCCTGCTTAGGTGTCCAATACCTCCAGAATACCACAAAGTCCTCCCTGAAATAACAATTTGTGAGACAAAATCCCCCTGAGCGAACCCTGCACCTAGGTACTTTTGAATTGGGTGCATGCTCTGACTGCAGGTCTGTTACCTCTGGTAAGTTTAACAGCAGCAGCCCTACACAGAAGAAGTCCACATAAAAGCATCTCAAAACCACATCCAAAGCCTGCAGTGTTCGGTATGTCTGTGAGTGCTCATCTGTTTGTGCTGCACAGTGCGTGGGCTGGATGGCTGCTGTCAGGTAGCCACACCAACATGCTCCCAGCCTGCACCCACTGCACCAGCTCGGCTCACATCGCCACTCCAGGCCCCCGCCACCCAAGAAAGCCATGACGTTTTTATGTAGATGTCTCAAAATAGGGACTTAGAAGCCCAGTGTATGGCCAAAGGTAAGAGTTTCTGCAAGTTTTCCGAAGATATAAAATTAAAGGGGATGTAACCCAGTTCAGTCAAGGTTTCCTATAGTTGCAGCTGATATTTTTTTTTTCATTTGTTAAGTGATTTGTAAAAATTGAGACCTTAACCCCAGGATCTCGTTAGAGCACCGTGTTCAGTGACTGTGAACTGCCTGCCCTGAAGCCCTTTCCCCACGGTAAATGCAAGGGGGTTTCTCCCTGTTTCACTGTGAAACACAGCTGCCTCATCTCCCTGCACACTTGCAGGAGGATAAGAGCACGCACATGCACCCTCCCTGTGAGAAGCAGAGACTCACAATCCTGTGGTAATTTATTTGTGTATCACAGCCTGAAAGAGTTTTTCTTTAAAAAGTAGTTTCAGTTTATAAAATACTGTGTGAGGCAGCCACTAGCATGATTTTAGTGTGTGGAATGTGACAGCATGTAAACCTGTAAGGAAAAAATGTGCAAAAATAAAACTGTAGTGCTTCCTATTCCTGGTGCAGTAGCACGGCCATCCCTGCATCCCTTAAGATAGATAACATTGAAGATAAGGTAAACAGCATTGTTCTCTTTCTAACTTGATTTTAAGGCATCACCATGATTTGGAGACTCAGTCTTTGTTAATTTCTTAATTACTTAGGCATCTTTTAATTATAAAGCAGAGGCTACACAGTTGTCTCTGTATTCATCAACAAGAGCAGAAGAGATGGGTGCCTGCAAGCAGCCCAGGGATGAGCCCTGTGTGGGAAGGGCTTGAACAACAAAATGCCATGGTTATCAGAAACCCCAGATTTTTGTCTTTAGATCCCCAGCTAAAGCCACTTGAGTTTCACCATAGTCACAGGGCAGAGCATGACACTGTGCTATTTAAATATTGTTTACCTCTCTCCATAGGAAAAAAGCTGCACTGAAGTTACCTCAGCAACTGGCATCTAACAGCTGGCAGCGGGCAGGCAGCATAACTAATGGTGGTGGCTGGAGATGCCTCTGCTTAACACAAAACAGCACAGGCAATGTTACCCCGAGGAATCACTGCTGTTAATGACCCAATTAATTAAACTGGTAAAGCTGCTCGTACACATCAACAGTCTCTGATGGGGGGAAGGGGATTGGCTCTGGCACTTCTTCTCAAGATTAATATAACTCATGAGCTTTCTCTAGGAATTGATGCCAGCCACCCAGAAAACTTATTTAATGCCAGTTTAAAAGGAGTTTAGTATCACTGCCACGCTTAGAAAATGTTCTTTGCTTTAAAGTGACCATATCTTCTTAAGCAGTATCAGGAAATGGCTGAGAACCTCACATCTGTGTGTTACTTCTCCTTCTCCAAACCATGTCCAAATCACACCAAACATCAGTTACGGTTACACGGACTTTTTAACAGGACATTTCTCTGATTGAGCTAGTCTGATGAGAAACTGGTTAGTTCCACAAAGACAGGTCATTAATGTTTTCTGCAAGGTTTTTCTAATTAACTCTTGGCTTGCATTATTTCCTTGTGGTATATGCACGCACTCTAGAAAATTAGGGGCAGATGTGCTCTGTAAAAGAAGATAAAGAATTACATTCTTTAGATCTGCTTTTAATGTTGCAGAATTAAAATAAAGACTTTCTTGTACCTCAGGACACCGTACCTAAGTCCTTGCGTGTCTGAGGCTTTCAGTGACCTCTCCATGGTCAGGTCTTCAGGCCTCTATTCATTCCCTTCTTCCTCAGCTCTGCTGTTAGTCATACTCCCTTCTGCAAAAAGTGACCAGTCTCCATTACTTTTCTCGCCATCTTTTCATTTCTGCTCTCCATCTCTCATTACAACAGCCTTTGTTGGGGTGTCTGCACTGCTTTTTTTGAGATTTGACTGTTTATCAAGCCTCTCTTCACTTTTCCTTGGATAACTTTATCTACCTATGGCTCCAAACACCCTGTTAGTCCCAGTTTCCATAATTGTCTTGCTGATGATGATCTCTATTCTGTTCCATCTTTATTTCCATTTTTTTCCTGACTTTCTTTCGGAGGTACTTCGCTGGCATCTTAATCTGAATATGTCTAAACCATAATCCCCTATAGAATCATCGACGGATAGAGCTGTAAGAGGTGGCAAGATATCTTCCTCCACTAATGCAAATAAATGTTTACCTATGATCTTCTTAACACTTTCCAGTACTTTCACCACACCCTTAGACAGCCTCATCTAATATCTGACCATGGAAACACAAAGTTTTCCAGTTCCACCATACTCTTTCTTGCTGGGATGTAAGGTGATTTCTTTCTGTCCCTCCCCCAGCTGGCATGGGCTTCCAGCAATCATCACGCTTCTACCTACCACACTGAAAGGGTGTTAGTTACCACGAGCGTCCTCCCCAGTCTTCTCTTTGTTTTGAACTAAGCAAACCCAACTCTGCTTCTAGCAAGTTATGTTTCCCAGACCTGCTGTCATTTTGTTCTCTTTTCTCTGGTCTCCTGCAAATGTATTTACATCTAAAAACATGAGGCATAAAAAATCAAAATTCCTAAGAGGCTTCTTAGGACTGAGCAGAATCATACCACCTACTTTTACATATGGCTCTTCTAGTTTTGTTTCTCTCAGCTTCCCTCTCTTCCCATTTTGTACTACTAACCGTGCTGCTACTATAGCTTATCATCCTGGTGCATGGCATTCAGTGACAAATCCAAAGCTACAAGCATACGAGATGGCTTATTACACCTTTATTGAGAGGATGAGAAAACACACGCTATTCTCCTTGTTCTGCAGACCTTGCCTGTGGAAAGAGTGTTTTCCAAGGTTGCCCCAAGGATACAGTTATGCTTGCAGGCTATAAATCTGATTTATAAACTCATTTACCATCTCAATTTTCATTATTGTAAGTGCAAAACAAAATAAAACTCACTGGACACAATTTTCTCCTCCCCTCAGCATTATTCATAAATGAGGTTGTCTGAAAGGAAGTATTAAATCACTGCCTGTTATGGATTCCTTCCTATATGGTCAGTACTTCCAAACTCCAGTGGTTCTCCTTGAATCTTGCCTTTTTTCTATCATCATTTAAACAACTGACATTTGTAATTATTGTACTCATAGGCGAGGACTTAATTAACCCAATCAGCCTGCCATGGAGCTGACAGGTATGCTTTTCTGCCAGAGTTAGGTCAAAACATGTAATCTGCAATGAATAGGAGCTCTTTTTCAGCTGCTCTTGCAGTGGTTCAGTGCATCTATGCCTCTCCTCAGGCCACTGAGTCGTGCAACCTTGCAGTTCACAATGAAGAATGACGATTATAAAGTGTATGTCAAAAAGCTAGTCTCCTCTGACCCAGTTTCCAGACGCAACGTGATGGATAAATGCCAGCGAAGAAACAGCCTATCACGCAGTAACAGGGCCAACACAGAGGTGAATATTGCTTCAGTACTGCCCAGAAATGATCTCTGTCAGCATGAAACAGCACAGAGAGCTTTATTTTTCAGGGTATGATTAGGAGGCACGAGGTAAGACCACCACAGAGAGGTCATCCTAACCACTCCTTTGTATCTGTGCCTGTACTGACTCAGCACCCTGACCACTTTCTGGCCATCCCTAAAGAATACAACAACTCAAGTCCTTCTGCAGGCTATGGCTGCTGTGTATTGTTCGGAACAGTTCACTACTCTGTACCTGGTGGACTCCCTTCCTGCTCCACTATCACAAGGTCAGGGAGGGAGATAATGGCTGGAGAAAACTGTGACAAACAGTTTGCATCTGTTCCTCTCCCCAGCCTTCTCTGAAGTTGGAGCTGCTGTATGCCAGAGTGGGAAGCCCAGAGTGACTCTTAATGAACTTTCTGGACTAAAAATAATACAACATGCTACATATCCTGACAAAGCTTTATGAATAACACAGCTGATCTAAAATTAACCCAGCTAGGCAGTTACCTATAAATCAAAACATATAAAAAAGCATCTATATAAATAGATCCTTTAATGCTTGCTAATTTTTTTTCAGTTACTTGATTTCTGTGAGTTCCTCACTTCCTGATGTCTAAAGGAGTTTCAATAGAGCAAAAAAAGCTAGAAGCTTTTGCCTCACATTTCACATGTTTAAGACAAGTCCATAAATAGTAAAACATATGGTTTGCATAATTTCTCCCTTTCACTGAAATCCGATTTTGCAGATCAGTAGTAATTACTTATACCAAAAGACTAACTCAGGGAACACGCAACAGCCAAGACTGGCCCTGCGTGTCCTGTTGTTCTCTGCTGGCTGCTGTGTTTGATCTTCCTGAGTCACCTTTGGTAGCTGCAGCCCAGGAAAGGCCTCTTTTAGCCCAGCTGGGAGGGAAATGCCTTTTACCAATCAACTTTCTAGGGTTTTTTCCTTTCTGAATGCCGAAGTGCTGGGATAGCTAGTTTGCTTTCAGACCCAATCTGCTCTCTTTTTTGCCAGCATCAATTGCTCTGATGTGTTTAAATCATACAGCATTAGCAAGTGGGAAGTCAGACTTCTCCATGTAGGCTTTGTATGTGGTAAAGTCATAAAGTCGTAAAGTCAGAGTTAAGCACAGGTTCACTCTGGCTCTGCACTGTACCTGACTGCTTCTGAAGAGCCTCCTCTTTATCTCTGAAGAGATGAGCCAATATGAAAACATCAAGAAGATCAAGGTCAATAGTAGTATAACACATATATTTATAAATACATATGTGGCTTTTATGTGATTGCCAGTGCTTTTTGAACAGGGGCAACCCCATGAGTAGGGAATTTCTGGGGCACTAAGATTTCTAAGATTTTCTGGGGCACTCCCCTCTCTCCTTGAGGAATGAGCCTCTCCCCCAGCATTTACCACTCTCTGCTCCCTTTGTGAGGATCTAAGCATCTTCCTCCTCACATCTCAATTTCCTTTCACTAATGTCACCAAGACAATTGCTCTCCTCAGGCAGAATTTTTTCCCCTGCTTGCTCGACTGCTTAAAGTTTTGACTTCACCACCACTCTAAGATCCTAACTGTGCAAGGGCTGGAGCAGCTGCAGTGCTCTTGGCTGACCATCTAGGACTCTCTCTTTCTCCATTTCCTCCCAGCCTCTCAATATACTCACTTCCTTTGACAGTTTTCTATCCTAGGAAATATCTCCTTGGTGAAAAATCAACCAACACAGAGAAAGGTGTTTCCCCATTAGCAGCTTCCTGTCTCCCATCAGGGAAGTCGGCCACCAACAGCAGTGACAAATTTGTAACAGAAAAAAAAAATCAAAGAGAAATTGGAAACTAACTTGGAAAGCCAAAGACTGGGAGAACATTACAAAGAGCTGGTGTGTGTCACTGTCTTTATGTGAGGTCTGTCTGTCCTTGGGCCACTGTAAGGAGGAAAGTACTTGAAATAAACTTGCAGAGACCTTACTTGTTAATAAGATTGGATCCTTATCCATCACCTCTCAGATATCCTACTGCAAGAGCCAGCCCAGCCACACAGTTGTTAGCACTGTAGTTCAACATTTGCAGGTGATTAACAGGCATGTATTTCCAAGCACTGGGCTTCCTGCTTCCATTGTCATACCAAATGGAGTGAAAGCAGACTGACACACCAGTCCCGTTCAGATGATAATGCCTGTTTCACTCATCCATGTGTGAATTTATTTAAACGTAGACTTGTTTCAAACCACCTCAGCCCTGTTCCTTTCAAACTATTAAGGGAAACGTGGAATTTATATCTGCCTAGATGATACCAGAGTCTGTCACGTTGTAAATCAAATTTCATTGCCAAAGGAAAACAAATACGTCCTTAAAAGCCAGGTCTGGCTAGGTTAATCACCTAGATTATGGATCACAAACTGCATAGGACTCCAGCCCCAACAGCCGAGGGCTAGAAAGAACAAATGTGCAGAGAGCAGACAGCTAGGAACAAATAACCCAGTCCAAATGGTCCTTTAGGAACACGGACAAAGGCAAAGCACTGCTGTTTATAATAAGGAATATGAAATCTTAATCTAGTGCTTCAGAAATGGCAAATGCACCCTGAAATAACCTAAACCATATAGAACACCAGCGCTCTGAGAAGATCTCGAAAACTTTCACGAAGGACCCCATAAAGTGTAGTCATTACAGGACATTAATGTGTCAGGTTCCTATGATTCATCAGAGCAGTGACCTGTTACGGAACTCAGAATACAGCAAGCAAGACATTTGATATGACATAGTTTGCTTTTAGTATTTCAGAAAACAGACACTTTTCCTATATTTCTGAAACTATACCTCTGAAAGGAGCTGATTTATGCATACCTTCATATTCACAAGTGATGGCAGAATCCTGGCCACAAGGTAATCAAGAATCTGAAATAAGTAGAGGTCTGGTATTTAGTATTACAGTCCAACTAAATGTAGGACCACTGCAAGCTGACCAAGGGCTTGGCTTTGCAAGCGGTGCTGAGATAAGAAGCTGAAGCAACAAACTGAACTGTACTACCTAGAGCATTTTTATAAAGTGCACATTGAAGTGTAGCTAAAGAGACAGGAAACTCCAGAGTTGTGGGTCCCCCGTAGCTCATTGTTTTTAATGTGTAGGAAATAGAGATTAAAATTAGAAGATGAGCCTCTTGAAGCAACTTGGAGTCCTAGGACCCTCTTAAATTTACTCTGATTTTATTTAAGAATATGAGGATGGATTCTAGCCTTAATCTTAAGCACACATGCTCAAACATTGCATTTCTTAGGCACTTCCACAGTTCAACTGCTGCTTACTTGTGTTTATAGCCTCAGTAACATATCTGCAATGCAGTTACAGATTGCAGTTACAGGCTGCAATGTAGTTACAGATTGACATGTCTGACAAAGTACTGAGTTTTACTCATCTTAACCCTTAAAAGCCTCTTGAAACATTGTGTGTAAGATACTCAATAAACCAATACTACTGCCTAATGCCTAAGTTGATAGACTAGATTGGTAAGATTTCTGAAGAAGAGACTGTTCCCGTGTGCCTGTTTGCACTGCATCCAGGGCAAAGAAAGTGATGTCCTGATGAGTTCGGCACCATGAGTCCCAAAACTGGTTCTCTCTGAATGATAGCTTTCCATCAGCCTAGTGACAGGATGCCTCTGATCACAGGTATTTTGGAGACACTCTTTTCAGGACTATTGCTTCTCAAACTTTTTCATGCAGAGTAAGTAGAGCAGGGAAACAGCTTTCAGTGAAAAAGCAAGCAAATAACAAAACAAAACAAACGCCTCTGAGTAAGGGTAGATTAAGAGTCTGGGAATGTTTTGATCCCTTGGACTCAGCCATCCTCCAGCAGAACAGAGAAGAGCTGACTGAGGAAAAATAATGCCAAATAACTGGATTTCTGGAGGAGAAAAGCTAAAATGAGGCTAGAAGTGAATGGGAAAATGTGTTTGTCAGTGAAGCTGGCCAAGTGAAATCCTTCCATTGCCACAATCAAACAGGAGCTTTGCTTTTGGCTGCGGGGGAGACAGGCTTTAACTACTGAGTTCAGTGTGGGCATATACCTTATAGAATCATAGAATACTAGGTTGGAAGGAACCTCAAGGATAAGTTTGTCTGACCTTTCTTGGCAAAAGCACGGTCTAGACAATATGGCCCAGCACCCTGTCCAGCTGAATCTTAAAAATGTGTAATGTTGGGGATTCTGCCACTTCCCTGGGGAGATTATTTCAATGGCTGATTGTTCCCACCATGAAAAATTTTCCTGTTGTCCTAGTCCTAGTCCTAGTCCTAGTCCAATCAGAATCTCCCCAGGAGTAACTTGTACCCACTGCCCCTTGTCTTTTCCATGTGACTCCTTGTAAAAACAGAGTCTCCATCTTCCTTGGAGTCACCTTTTAAGTGCTGGAACATGATGGTGAGGTCTTCCCTAAGCCTTCTTTTCTCAGGACTGAACAAACTCGATTCTCTCAGCCGTTCCTCACACAGCAGGCTTCCCAGTCCTTTGATCATCTTTGTGGCCCTACTCTGCACCCTCTCCAGCCTGTCCAAGCCCTTTTGCATAGTGGGGACCAAAACTGAACACAGTCTTCAAGGTGTGGCCTGACACCGCTGAGTAGAGTGTGATAATGATTTCTTTATCTCTGCTGGTGACTCCTTTGTTGATGCAACCCAGGATCCTGTTGGCTTTCTTTGACTCTGCAGCACACTGTTCACTCATATTGAGCTTGTTGTCCCCTACGACCCCCAGCTCCCTTTCCACAGAGCTGCTCCCCAGCTAGGTGAATCCCAGCCTGTGCTGCACTCCTGGGTTATGTTTTCCCAGGTGCAAGACCTTACACTTGTCCTTGTCGGACTTCATAAGGTTCCTGTTACCGTACTCTTCCAGCCTATCTACGTCTTTCTGAGGGGTGGCTCTCCCTTTCAAAGTGTCCACTTCCCCTCTCAGTCTGATATCACCAGCAAACTTCATCAGGGTACTCTCAATCCCATCATCCAGATCACTTATGAAGATATTAGACTGTGTTGGGCCCAATATTGATACCTGGGGTACCCCACTTGTGACAGGAAACGTTATAAACAGCATTGACTCTACGAATTTAAATTTTGTCATGAAAACATTTTGAAAATTCATGATTTGGATTAATTATAAAGAAGTATAAGCGTAAAGAAAGATTACAAAGAAATGAAGAAACTTTATTTCATCTGAGGTAAACAGCTATAATAGACATTAGTGAGAGAGTCATTGAGATTGTTACTGCTGAAGTTCAGATATAGCTGCTAAATTCTCAGTAAGGTACCCTTCACCTTTGACAAAACCTGCCCAAGTGGGCTTCAAAAATAATTAAGCCTTGTGTTTATCAATATGATAGTAAAATGTAGAGTGTATACATGTGTTATACATCTATATGCATATACACACATAGAGAAAAACTCATTGAGTGAGATTGTTTTTGTCTGGAGACCAGAGCACCCATGTTTGAAATGTTATGCTAGTTTACCAACCCATGGATTATAAACATTGTATTGCTAGCCTGTACCTAACCCAGATCTCAATCAAATCAAGATAGCTGGAAAATTTCTAACAAGGATTTTTTTTTTTTTAATCACTAACTCGTACAAACGCAAAATTTTCAACAATATGGCATGATTTTTGCAGAGGTTTTTCCTCATTTCTCCTCACATGCTTACCCAGGCCAAAGGGTGACCAAGTACCCGGGAGTTCTGACTTTCCAGCTGAAGAGCTCTCGGCAGTTCCCGGGCTTTGTTAAGTCCTCAGGACTCAGATCAGCTGCCTTCAATATAAGACTATGGGGCCGCTGTGGCCTACAGCTCAGAAACTAAGTGTTATATATGCTATAAACCAGGCATATATATGCAATAAACCAGGATATTCCCTCTTTTCAGAGAGTGCTTTTTAACTCTTGGTTTGGTCGGAGATCAGAACAAGACCAATTTTTTCAATATTAATATCTTTCATAACTTGGAAGTGCATTTTCCACCCAGTTTTGATCACTTTCTCAAGCAAGAGATGTCTATTTTTACAGCAAGAAGCTGAAATTTTTTATCATCTCAGCTGGGACTATTCCTCAATGTTAACCACAGGCTGGTCTGTGCATTGCAAACTACAGCTGGCAAGTGGGTTAGTTCAAACTCCAGACCTACTTCCCAGTGTTTAATATGAACATTTGTATCTTGGAAAAAAATTTGAAGAAGAGTCTCCTCAAGTGTCTTAAGTTAACTGGGAATCAGCTAACACAAGGACATAAACATCTGAGAGATGTACAAGCACATAGGAACTAAAGCATTTGGAAACTCCCATTCCCCCCTAGGGTCCATGACTGCTCAAAGGCTAAATGTTAGATGTGAAAGAGGAACTCAGGCATGGACAGAAACCCATGGGTACTCCCCTTTCCTGGAGCTTGTTGAGCTCTGCTTAGACACTGGCCCAGAAGAAATATATTGTCTTCCAAGGACAGCAGCTGTCCTTTGAATCACAGGAACCTGTCAAACTCATTGCAATCCATTTATATATATACATACATCCTGTGCTGTGACAATAATAGCAATGAAGAAATACGACAGTCATGCAAATAATGGCACTATTTTCAAATGAAACAGAAAAAAAGCTAGGGAATAAAACCCCAGATGTTTAATAGAATTACTGATAAACTGACTTCAGGTCTCCATTTGCTAAATACAAGCCTTTTTTCTAAGCAAGCCAATATTGATCCACGGGGCAAGGGAGAAAACATAAAGTATTTACTCACTCATAGAATAACAGCAAGCAAAATTTTTGCTAGGTAGCCAGACATCTGCACAGGATGCTGGGAGTGCACAGGGAGCAGTCTATTGACAGAGCTGTTCTGCATATTTTGTGTAGGTTACTCCTCATGTTTTGAGCTTCTCCTGAAGGGCCAAGATTTACCGCCTGGAACGGAGACAGGTGTTCATTCATGCAACAAAAATTAGTCTCTGGTGCAGATTTAAGGCAACCGGCAGTGCAGGCCTTAACTCGATGAACCTGGAAAGGCCCACACCTCCCACACCACTGCCTTTCAAATGAGAAATTCCTCGGCACAAAAGGCTCAGCCCACGGGACTTCTCCAGACAAACAATCAGCTTGCAGTGCTTCACTGGGCATAAGGGTCTTGGCAAGGCGCCATTCACTATCATTAAAAGTGTTTATAAAAAAAATGTTCATTTTTGGCCAGCTTTTTTTCCAAGGCCAGGCCTCCACCCCCACATCTTCAGTGGAATGTGTTAATAATTTGCTTTGTGGAGATGAAAGGCCCTTTGATAGGAGCAGCATAAACACATCTCACTGTGCTCAAAGGTCTTTGTCCCACAATAGAAGCATAGTTTCTGTACAGTGGCTTGAATGGAAAGAACAGACACATTTCAGAATCACTTTTCACTTTTTTTCCTGCCTTTTCCCCCCCATTTATCTCTTCCTTTATTTCTTAAAGTCACTTGTAAATCCTTGTGTGGAATACAAACAGGCAAGCAGTTCTGGACAAGCAATCCTCACCGATAGTAGCAGCAGATGGATTAAAAATACCAGCCACCTCCCACAGTCTGCAGTGTCAGAACCCAAAAGTTAAACTGAAACACGAGTCTGTCCCAAAATACGTGACTGAGTGTAACCTGAAGCAGTGTGTAGCGTGGGAGGAGGAAAGAAACCTGTTGTCTTCTGATCCTCTGGTCAATAGCAGGTTGCAGGGCCTAATGAATAAATACAAATGGGAGATTATAATTTATCTGATGAAAAAAACATAATTCCCTCAAAATGCAGTGTGCACTAGCAAGCACTGCCTAACAGTTGTTTCCTGGCATCCCCTTCACTACCAAGTTTGAGCCACTGCATACATCTCCTCTATACCAACGTTGCCCCTTTGAAAGCCCAAGCTAATAGTGCTGAACCATAGCATCAATCTTCAGTTCCATTTTAATAAGATCTCAAAGGGATAAAAACACAACTGAGATGTCGCCCTTACTCCTTTCCTGGTTTAAATGTCAACACAAGTCTTAATCATCAACCTGTCTCTTGAGGTATTAGCACTTCAGGACATCTTTCAAGATGGGCTTTGTGTTGTCTTGTTTTCTCTCCTTTTTACCGGTCCTTTTGATAAAACAGTGCCTCTTTCCATGTGTAAACTTGTTTTCTCTCCTTTTGATAACAATAGTTACTCTTTCTATGGTACACTGTCCCACCTTTACCTGTGTCTTTGTTTTCCTAAACTGTTCACTGTTCTCCCTCTGTGACTCTATTTATTGTTGACAGATTTTTCTTTTCTATTCATGACAGCCCTATCTAAAGAAAAATCACATCGTTTTACAGATGTGTAACCTAATACTTCTTAAGCATCATCATTCAGTTGTTAGGATAACATGGTCAAATATGCTGGAGCAACTTGAGAGTCTATACTACATTTTTTTAAGGTAATTTAGACATTAAAGGCATTTAGCCACTGCTCCCTGCAATGTTAAGATCTTTATGTTGTGAACTATGACTACATGTTTTGGAAAGGACAGCTGCCATTCAGCTCCATTTGGACTCTGCAGCAAAGCAGCTTCAGTCTAGACATGCGCAGTCACCTATGTCCTTCTTGGAGACACAATGCTCCTGGTGCTCAGGGCTCTGCCAATGCTTTTGAGATGTATGTCCTGTTTCCAACAGGATTTTAAACCCTTACTGGACACTACTCAGAGTGTCACTACTGAAAAGAGGTATTCAACTTTGTTAGCAAAAATGTAACGGTTTAGGAAAAATATAAGCACTGTAATGTAAATGCAAGTTTGTCCCTGTGCAAGCATAGTAAATAGTCTCTGAGCTCACCTCGGGTGACAGGATTGGATAGTTTTAAGTCAAGTCTCCAACAATTGATTTTGTGTTGTGAGTAGAGGGGGCATTTAGCAGCTTTTAGCTACAGCAGCTCAGCCAGCGTTAATCTGGTCACTCTGTGCTGCTAATCTTGTTCTTTTCTGTAATCATTGTTTCCAGCCCTAGTGTTTCAGCAAACATAATCACAGCTTGTCATCTGCAACACTTCCATGTACTACTCTCTGATTAAGATGTCAAGCCTGCGTTTGGACTGTGGCCCCAGTCCCACCCTAGGAAAGGAGGATAGCTGGCAGTGCAACGTGCATTTGGACTGAGAGGAGTGAGGATGAGTTAGGACCTCTCCTGATGGTTTCACATCTTTAAGCTACATGGTGTGGGATGAAAAGCATGTCTTGAAACTACTGCTGAATGATTATGGACAGCATGTATTTTTGCTCATCCTAATGCAAGCCCTTAATGCCACACTATGCCAAAATGTCACTGTCCTTTTTAGCTTTTCTAAATATACCTTCCCATAATCCTCTGTGAAATAGCAACCATGTATTTTGACGTGGTTCAGGGCAAAACCACGTGACGAATGGCAGTTTCACTTAAGCTTGTTTTGAGCATTTTGGGCCCATTCAGACCAGAAACTTAGGGAGTGCCGCGATACTGCAGAGCAAAGCAAATATTTGCACAACGCCTGGAGACCTAGAAGCACCAAGCTTAAAGTAGACGTATTGTGTGCTGCTCCCTCCAGCCAGCATCTGTGTATCTGTGGTAGGCATAAGCAGGTTGGACCTGCTAATGCATCTCTCCATCCTGGTGGCAACCTCTGGCACAGAAGTGGATCAGACACTTTTGGGGGGCAAGGGGAAGGATAGCATATTAAAGTGTAGTGGAAAATACACTAGAGCTTCTCTTCATGCGTCTGATCCAAAACATCTCTGACTCAAAGCAGTTTTCAAGGGAAAGCTGTTTTCCTGCAACAGGCATGTAGTGCTGAGGGGATGTTCCTGAAAGAAAGATCTGCTTGGCTCTTTGACTTCTGCTGCGTTGTTGGAGATGTTTAAATACAATGATCTACATTGCAAAACACCCAGGTTCCTCTTAGCTGATTTTTCATTCACTTGCAGGCTGGTTTGCAAGCCCAGCTACCGCTGCTGCTACCTGTGAGAAGGACAGGACAGCATGCTGGTAAAAGGGGCTAATATCCTGCAATGAAGAAGATTTGCTTTACTCTGCATGTGATGTCTGGAATTGGCTCACAACAATTCCCCTTAGCAAACACTTCTGGCATGGTCTGAGTTACGTGGCACAGTGACAGAGCTGACTGCTCCCTGTGAAGAGAAAGCCCCGCTCTGATCAACTTCCCTACACTATAGCTAGTCTCTGTCTGGAAAGACCCCATAAAACTGGAGCAGACAGATCCAAGGGCAGGGCTGATCTGAACCTTTGTAGCAAGACCAGTCCTGACCAGTAACAGGGAAAATGTAGATATGACAGTGTCTGCCCACACAGGAAACATTGCAGAACTGAACAGGAGGGTTTGGCTTAACAGCTAGTACAGAGAGTGTCAAAGCAGGTAACCAGTACAACAGGGTGACCCCAGCCCTGCTCCTGTCTGGGCTTGTGCATAAAGCTGAAGAAAGAAGGACCTGGAAATATGACTGGGGTATCTGTAGTATAAAGTTAGGCATTTATTATTTGCTTCCAGACAATGGGCAAAGCTGCGGTTGCACTTTTTTGTCCTGTTCTTTCTCTTGTATAGAAACACAGGGAGCATTGCCAGTCTTGCCCTGATCATTTTCCTGTTTCCTTAAATAAAAAATCTCTGTTTCCACGTTCCCAAGGAGCCTGAGGACATATGAGCACAGGAAGGCTGCAGCACAGCTAGAAGTAGGAACGTGCCTTTGGGCTGAAACGTCTAGCCAGAGTATTCTTTATTTTAGAAAGAAAAACATAACAAATAAATAGCTATGACAACCTGGGAGAAAACACTCCTTCGTTGTTTCTGTTTATCTAATTTGGATGATACTATGAATAGCTAACAAGCCGTTGCTGAAAGGTACAATTAAAATGCAAAGTCTCTTTTCATCCATGTGAAGTGTCGCTGCTCATGTGAGGACCAGACCTTGCAGGCTTTGCTCATGTAAGAGGTGTTTATTCACAACAGGATTTGCAAGGACTAAAGCATTTAGCATGCAATAATGACTTTTTAGTATGCTCAAAGAAAGAAAATTGAAAAGCTTTATATTTTCAACAGAAGGTGAAAGTAATACTCCTTAAAAATTATGAGATATAAAAGAAACATGGCATTTCCAGGCGAGGAGGGCGGTGGAAGCTCCCATCCCTGCCAGTCCTGGGTGCTGCCACTGGAGCTCTGCTTGTGCTACAAAAAACTCCCCGTGGTCCCACAAAAATAACACTGTGCCACTAAATTTAGTATCAGCTATAATGCAAAGTAATTCAAGGCATCCACAGTGTATTTTATGAGGACAGTATTTCTCTTCTGCTTGTGTAGTTCCCAGGCTGCAATGCCATTCTGTTCACCAATCTTAAACAGACATCGCCCTTGAGATTTCCTGAATAGTTCAAAGTAGTGTCTAGGGAAACATTAGAAACACATATGGGAAGCCTGAATACACTTCAGATTAAATCACTTTGAATGTCCATTTTTGTGCAAGTTCTGGGCTGGAAGAGTATAAAGTAAGAGTTTTTAAGATAAACTTGTCAGGAATGATGCTGTAATAGCGAAGTTTTCTAAATATTTATTCCTGATAACATTTTCACAAGCCCTCCCCTCCTTGGCTCATCACCATTCAATTTTTAATGCAAGAAATGTTTGAGGAGGAAGAATTAATGGTCATGAACTTTGCAGTCCATTTGCAGTCCTGACTGGAATGGTTTTTATATGTTGTTTCCCTACTTATTATAGGAAGCACATATAGATACATTCACTGCAGGAGCCAATGTACAACAGGCACCATGCCAAAAGTCCGTATTTGACAGCGGAGGCCACAGTTACCATAGTTATTTTCTATTCTAAGTACAGGGAGGAACTGCAGTAACTGAGACATTCTAGTTTGCAAAACATTGACTAATACCATCTCACTAATGGTAATCACTGTTTACAGGTGCTGGAAATCAGCACCTATGAACACCTATAACATCTGAACCTTGTTTTAAGGAAATACATGAAGTTAATTCCTGTTTTCGAAAGCAGCAGCAAAAGACATTAACATGAAAAGACCATCTGTAGGACAGTACCTCCTGATTTCTTCTCCTCATTCTTCTCTTTGGAAAGTCTCGGGACATTTTCTGGCCTTTATTCATCACTGTCACCATCCATCTCTGTTTCAGGAATGACACGTCACAATCAAAATAGCTGCCATTTTCCCATCCCTTTTGTGATGTATTTGCAATTTGAGATTAAACCATGTCTCATGTGGATGCAAGGCAGCGCAAGGGAGCTCTAAACTTCTCTGTTCTTCTCAATGCACCCCCCCAGCTGCCATGCAGCATGCAGGAAGCTGGAGGAAATTTTTGAGGAATTATTACCACAAGTTTGGTTTTGTTCTTATTCTTTTTCCTAACACATTGGCTTTGGGCCACTGTTGGAGACAGGACACTTCGGATTGATCTGGTTTGGTTAGTCTTACTTTTTTATGATGCTAACCAGAAAGATAGCATAATGACAGCTGGTCCTGTGCCCAGAGCCCTGAAGGTCTGGGCAATTCTCCTGTGGCCTGTTCTGTGATTCCTATAGCTTGGGAGAGATGCTGGACTCAGAAAAAGAGATTCACATTGTTTGTCTTCGATGTGTTCAAAGTTACCAAACCTTCTCCAGCCCTTAACCAACAAATGCCTACTGAAACCCGCTGGAGCATCCACCACCACCAGTCAAGTTTAGCCCTAAAACTGAATCACAGACCACATCTGGCCAGTGCAATCCTTTACCAGGCACCACCCAGGATATTAAGCTTGCAGCAGGCCACACACATGTAATATGAGTCCATCTGCTGTAAAAGCAGAGAGTGTAAACTGGAGAGAGTCCAGCGGAGGGCCACAAAGATGATTAGAGGACTGGAGCACCTCTCTTATGAGGAAAGGCTGAGAGACCTGGGTCTGTTCAGCCAGGAGAAGAGAAGACTGAGAGGGGATCTCATCAATGCTTATCAATATCTAAAGGATGGATGTCAAGTGGATGGGGCCAGACTCTTTTCAGTGGAGCCCAGCGACAGGACAAGGGGCAATGGGCACAAACTGGGACACAGGCAGTTGCACCTGAACATGAGGAGGAACTTCTTTACTGTGAGGGTGACAGAGCACTGGAACAGGCTGCCCAGAGAGGTTGTGGAGTCTCCTTCTCTGGAGATATTCAAAACCCGCCTGGACGCATTCCTGTGCACCCTGCTCTGGGGGCACCTGCTTTAGCAGGGGGGGTTGGACTGGGTGATCTCCAGAGGGACCTTCCAAACCCTACCATTCTGTGAAAAGTATAGCCCAGCAGTTGCTGCAGGGCACTCAGTTTACCAGTAAATCTTGTCTAGAATATGGATGCTATGGCCTGATGATTAGGATGTCGGGGAAAAGGATGATTTCAGGAGGTTGCTGCTCAGCCAGCAGGACACAATCAGCTTGTCTTGTTGGCAAATGGGCAGGATGAAATTGTGGTCAGAGAAGATCAAGAAAGCAAGAAGTATGCAATACCTGGGTTATGGAGGTTAGGACAAGAAGTAGGTGGCCCATCTGTCCTGCCACTGCTTCTCAAGCCTGTTCCCTCTCTCCTGTTCTCTCCCAGTCCTGTTCCCAGCTCCTAGTTGACTTCCAGCCACATTCTAGGAACAGCCAAATCTGCTATTACTAATGCTTTTATTGGCCAAAGGCTAGCTCCTGACCACACTGCTGGTGTCTTGCCTCATGGTCTGCCCTTTCCTTCCTCGGTTCTATTTGTTATGCTCCTTTGCTGGGGCAGCAGCTGAGGCAGAGGGCTCCCTGCCCTGCCCACGGCATCAGGGGTCTGTGCTGGAGGACAGGGGGGACTACTCCCAGACAGCATCCGCGGTGATGGGCAGAGCTCAGTGTGGGCAGAGGAGCAGAGACTGCAGACAAGAGGCAAAATGCCAGATTTGAGCGGTGGCAGGAGGAAAGGGACTTCCTCAGCATTCAGAGGGGACGGAGCAGTCTGCTGCCATCCAGAAAAATGCCATTAGACCAAAACTAGTCCTGAGGCAGATATTTCAGTCCATTTTCTCTTATTTTGTTTCTGACACATTCTTTCTTCTCTAATTAAAGTAACTAGGCGTTTTACCAAGCTGACCCTATTATAGGGGCTTTAACAAGGGTCATAAATACTATGGCACAAGAAGACAATTATAGAAATGTTTTTGAGATAACTGCAACACCTGATGGAGTCTGCTAAACAGAAAACAGAAAGGGCCTGCTCATGCAATTTAGTGTTTGTTGGATATTTGTCACAGGTGAAAAGCCATTCCTCTTTCAGAGGAAGAGCCATCCCCCTGCCTTTACTGTTGACCACAACCACCAAGCACAGGTACTGCAGGCATCTAGAGTGATTTACTTTGAGTTCATCTGGCCCAAAAACCTTCTGGGTGTCGGTGAGCATCCTGGCAGCTTCATGCCAAGTGTATTGCTTGGCCTTCCAATGAGTCTGTATGTTTTGGAAGACAGTACATAAACTGAAAACTTTCCTAATACCAATGATTCAATTTAGTAGTAGAAAAACGACTAGCTATCTGACACAAGGAAGTTCTCTAGACTCCTCCAGTATAAATAAAAACAAATTCTAATGTTTATGTAGTCATTTAATTCATTATTAAATCACATAAATGAATATAAACCTAAATTTTATATACTAAACAGTTACAGGATACAAATCAGTGTCCAGCGCATCTGGCTCCATTTCAGAAGTGTAACTGCTAGATTAGTAACTCTATTGTTTCTCTCTCAGTTGGGTGACCACACTAAAATTTTCCTTTTGCCATTTTACTTTCTTTATTAATAAGTCTGTAGTCATGGTTACTGCTTTTGCTGAGTTGAGCTGAGCAAAACATTTCCTGTCTGCCAAGAGACAGAATGCCCTAGCTGCCAGTGCTTGCACCTGAGTATGTTTGTGCATGAGAAGTGTGTGCATACACATATGCTATATGCATATATTGTGTGTGTTGGAAAGGAAAGAAGCAGGAACACACACTCGATCACATGTGCAGATCTTTGCATGAAGTGAGTGAGCAAAGGAAGGCTGAGCAACAGCCGTGTGGGGACACATCGCCAGGGAGCTGGATGGGGAGTCCAAGGCTCTGCTCTCTGCTCTGCCCTTCTGTAAAAATACAGGAACAATCCATGCACTAGGCTCTAAGGCCCTGTTCTTCCTGTGTGCCCCAGTCATCAGGCTAAGAGACTATTTNCTGGAGGACAGGGGGGACTACTCCCAGACAGCATCCGCGGTGATGGGCAGAGCTCAGTGTGGGCAGAGGAGCAGAGACTGCAGACAAGAGGCAAAATGCCAGATTTGAGCGGTGGCAGGAGGAAAGGGACTTCCTCAGCATTCAGAGGGGACGGAGCAGTCTGCTGCCATCCAGAAAAATGCCATTAGACCAAAACTAGTCCTGAGGCAGATATTTCAGTCCATTTTCTCTTATTTTGTTTCTGACACATTCTTTCTTCTCTAATTAAAGTAACTAGGCGTTTTACCAAGCTGACCCTATTATAGGGGCTTTAACAAGGGTCATAAATACTATGGCACAAGAAGACAATTATAGAAATGTTTTTGAGATAACTGCAACACCTGATGGAGTCTGCTAAACAGAAAACAGAAAGGGCCTGCTCATGCAATTTAGTGTTTGTTGGATATTTGTCACAGGTGAAAAGCCATTCCTCTTTCAGAGGAAGAGCCATCCCCCTGCCTTTACTGTTGACCACAACCACCAAGCACAGGTACTGCAGGCATCTAGAGTGATTTACTTTGAGTTCATCTGGCCCAAAAACCTTCTGGGTGTCGGTGAGCATCCTGGCAGCTTCATGCCAAGTGTATTGCTTGGCCTTCCAATGAGTCTGTATGTTTTGGAAGACAGTACATAAACTGAAAACTTTCCTAATACCAATGATTCAATTTAGTAGTAGAAAAACGACTAGCTATCTGACACAAGGAAGTTCTCTAGACTCCTCCAGTATAAATAAAAACAAATTCTAATGTTTATGTAGTCATTTAATTCATTATTAAATCACATAAATGAATATAAACCTAAATTTTATATACTAAACAGTTACAGGATACAAATCAGTGTCCAGCGCATCTGGCTCCATTTCAGAAGTGTAACTGCTAGATTAGTAACTCTATTGTTTCTCTCTCAGTTGGGTGACCACACTAAAATTTTCCTTTTGCCATTTTACTTTCTTTATTAATAAGTCTGTAGTCATGGTTACTGCTTTTGCTGAGTTGAGCTGAGCAAAACATTTCCTGTCTGCCAAGAGACAGAATGCCCTAGCTGCCAGTGCTTGCACCTGAGTATGTTTGTGCATGAGAAGTGTGTGCATACACATATGCTATATGCATATATTGTGTGTGTTGGAAAGGAAAGAAGCAGGAACACACACTCGATCACATGTGCAGATCTTTGCATGAAGTGAGTGAGCAAAGGAAGGCTGAGCAACAGCCGTGTGGGGACACATCGCCAGGGAGCTGGATGGGGAGTCCAAGGCTCTGCTCTCTGCTCTGCCCTTCTGTAAAAATACAGGAACAATCCATGCACTAGGCTCTAAGGCCCTGTTCTTCCTGTGTGCCCCAGTCATCAGGCTAAGAGACTATTTCTTCTTTGACCCAGTTAATATTTAAAGGTGCCCTTTAGAAGTTAGCAGGAGAGCAGCCCTCAGCCTGAGTTTCAGGGCATCCTCCGCAGAGGCAGGCAGCACGTCCTTTAGTGGGTTATGGCAAAGGGCGTTACAGTGTCCTCCTTCAAATGTCCAATACTGGTTCTAGCCACTGTACAGCTGTGTCAAAGGAACATGCTCTTTCGTAGCTCCTCCTGTCTTTTTATTTTAAATAAAAGTACTTTCTGCCACTGTGTTTTATGTACAGCCTAATCCTGTGGATTTGCATTCCATGTGTTTTGAAGATACTTTCCAGTAACCACAGACAAACGTCTTGTTTGTGCAACCCAATGGCATGTTAGTGGAATATAGGGTTTAAGGTGTTTAGACTCCCTGAGCCTGAGATGGTTTGAGATTGCTGCAGAAAGGGAACCTGAGGATGCCTAGAAACATAAAATTTTCCGTCTTGAATGTAAGGCCTCCACAGATTTAGGCAGGTACTGAGTCAAGGCTTTTGAAGCTCACACATCTCAGGTGCGTAATGTCCAGTGGGACATGCAGTTTTGTGAATATGGCCTTACCAACTGCGTGCCTTACAAATGTATAAGATAGAAGGTCTATGTCATACAGGTGTAAACAGCAGGACTTGGCAACAAGTCAGCATAAATAAGGAGACCGGAAAAATCTTCACGTGAAAATATGGTAGAAGAGAAAATAGCAGTTTTGAAATCAAAGCAAATGCCTTTGTGTTCTTGTTTCTGCTTTCTAAGAAGAACTAAAGTGTTGCAACAACAGCCATAAAGAAGGCTGCTACCACTGGTGTATTTAGCATCAGAAATTGATTAAACTCTCCAAAAAGTTTGCCATGAAGCACCCAAAGCAAGGAGCTGCAGAAAAGGCTGAAGGCTGGCTTCTGGAGAAAGACCTGCGTCCTTCCAAGTGAATCTGCTGTTTCGCAGTGCTACGATATTTTGTGGATATAGCACACACAGCATGCTTGTGTATAAGTTGCATACTAAAGATTGCTTTTGAACAGGAAGTTTCCCCACTACGGGAAGCACCTGGAACAAAGTCTGTGTTGCAGTCTAAATAATTACGACTTATAATACTGCACACAAAAACTGAATGCAAAGCTTCTTCTAAGTAGGCTAGAAGAAATCTAGAGCTCCAAAATCAGCCAAATGGGGAAAAACACAGGTCTTAAACCTCAGAAAATACCTCCGTCATTTGGCAGCTATGTCTTTGATCAAATACATGTGGATCTAGATAGAGTACACAGCAGAATGACCTTTTTTTCCTCAAAGAGGATACAAGAAATTAAGTGGGTATGATCAGGGGAAGTTGAGATCAGCCAGCAGGAGCTCTGTGCTGATTTGTGTACTGGCCATCAGTGCCTCTAAGCACACATAGGGCCAGATGCACAGACATGTCCCACTGCATTTTCATGACTAAGAGAATTGCCTAGTGTGAGGATGGTAGTGGCTGTGCATTACACTGACGTACTCTGTGTCCTTTCCTACCTTTCCCTTGCCAAGCTGAGTCAAAGGAATGTTCTTTAACTTTTCTTCAGACACCAAAAAAAAACCTAAAAGGAATGACCTATTTAGTTCATAGCGTGTTATTGAATGCGTGACTATGACTGCAATGCAGCTAACATTACAAAAACCTTAAATATCTCATAAACAGAAGAACTACATAATAAGGAAGCCTTATGCATCGCTTTTTTCAATGTGACATTATGTTTTACTTCCTACACAATAAAAATAAAAAGCAGAAGCCTTGCAACAGAAACTTTCCTAGTTGTGGTTCTGCAATGGGATGTATTATCTAAAATATGTGTGCAGAAAAGGGTAGATGAGGGATGCTAATATCTCTCCACACATTGTGAAGGTGCTGAATAATCACTTGTCAAATGTTAACATGACACAGAATACTTTAAAAATCAATGAAGAAGCTGGAACATGTTAGACCCGTTTACCACAGCCCAATCAAACAAGTAAGCTCAGATCATTAAACTAATCATGAGTGGTCAAAACAATTAAGGATTCCCTTCTTGCATAATATTGTTGGAATTCTCTGTCACAGAAAAACTGCATGGTCATTATCAAACACTATGCATGTGCCCAGACATTTGCTGGATTTGATAAACTACCATTGTGCTTGAGAAACTTCGGTGGCCTTTGTGAGCAATGGTCAGTGGCAAATAAGTAAGAACAAGCAACGTATGTTCTGGGCGGTTTTCTTGGGAAGATCACTTTTAGGGGGCAGGAGGATAAAAGCGAAAATGGTAACTTGCACATAAGAGTGCCTCTATAAAACTGCAGTGTTCATTGCCAGACAAATGTTCTCTCTACCCTATCTGCATACAGCAAAAGTAACCTCTGATGACTGATTACATTAACTGGATGTCTGCATTCCACAGATCTTTCCTGAGGATTTATACCATACCAGGTCATTTCTCGTATTTATGGTTAATATAGAATAAAATCAGAAAACAACTTGCCTTTTTCTGACAAACATCCAACAAACTCTATAGTGGTAATGGTTGCTGCTTTCTGGGTAAATTGATCCTCGTTCATCATAAATCTGTACACAGATGTAGACACACATATCTTTGCGTTCACAATCAACCTCAACATTAATACGCAAATTTACTCCAGACTGAAATTAGGCATGTTAAATTCTTCATTGTAAGAACTGTATTTACTTCTTGGCTTTTTGTATTTAAAACACAGTTCTGATTTCAGCTGATCAACTCTTTTCTGATGTAAAGACACAGTTGATGGTTTTTACCCATTATGGGTGACATTCATTGTTTTTCTTACAGCACAGCATCAAACTTTAGATCCAACATATATGGAATTAAAAGTGGGTGCGGGTGCAAGGCTTTGGCCAGGCCCTAGTCGCAGTCCATTAAGTATCCACTAGCATTCAGGACATATTAATTAAGGTCTAAATTTTGGAAAAGCCACCAGAATTTCTAACCTGAACTTAAGTGGTTTCCCACCCCAACTATTCTATGATTCTATGTAAATCTACCCTAACAGTGCTGTGAACAGGCTGAAAAATCAGTCCAAATATCATAGACACTGTGTGGTGCTTCAAACATACAAAACATGTTTTTGCTGCGGAAAACACTACAAGCTTAAAATGACTGAGAAGAGAGTGTTTCAGCTGTGGACAAAGCCTTCTCCTTAGTGGAGGACTGCCCAGACAGACGACAGGGCCACATCCCACGGTCCCGAAGCACGCACCATGCCAAGTGGGTCTAGCATAGGAGCCCAAACAAAGTTATATTAGCTAAGCTTGGGTCCTCTGTGGCTTCTTAACATGATTTTCACAAGGGTCAGTAACCTCTGTGGGAATGATGGAAGTTAATCTTTTCCCTTCCTTTCCCCAGTTACTGTTCAGCTAATGATTAAAGCAAACCCTGGGAAATAGGGGGAAGATGAGGGTTTCAGTCCCTAGGGACTGAGGTCCTAGGGATGTGAGGTGAGTCTACAGCCCTTTCCTGGGTGGTGCTGCTTTAGCTGGGATGGAAACAGTAGACTTGCAGGAGCAAACACAAAGTTCACTTCAGTTTTGATATTGCTTTTTTATTAACTGCACACAACAGACTAGGACAGAAATACTTTAAATACAGAAAATAGTGACATTACAATGATTTTCGACCACTTTTCTCTAGGAGCAGTAATGCTTGATACAGCACAGCACGATGCAGTGGATGTAAAGCATCCCAGATATCATTATCAGAAAAATCTGGACCTGGGAATGAATAAGTTAAAATGTGTGCAGTGCCTCTTGAACTTACAGGCCTGCTCAGTGAAAGGAGCACATTTCATAGTTTATTGCAAGCTTTTTTTTCTTTTGAAAAATGACCTGACAGGAAATATAAACAGTCCTTTGCAGAACTACTTTAAAATCACTCTTTATATTTCATCATATTTTCTAGCAACTATTTTTTATTATAAATAGTACAAGCAGCGTTGGGGAAACAACATAGAAAGAGGAGCATGCACCCACGAAAGGTGGTGCATGCTGTGCTGCCTTGGTGCTGCTAGGTGCTGTGAAGAAGTCTTAGGGGAGACTTTGACCTTTTTTCCTTTTGCATTCTTCTGCACATATGTGCATTTTCCCTGAAAAAAAGGGCATTCCCTTCCAACTGTGCTCTGACAAGTAAACCAGTCTGCAATAGTGTCTCCATTTTGAAAGAAATACTCAGTGTTCATACTTTACATACTTGTTTATGATGGAATTCTTACCAATTTAGACTAATGCCTTCATACATCCTTAACAAATTTCCACATCCACACAAATCCTACAGAAATTAGACATCAAGCTTAGAACTATGTGGGAAGTGGAAAAAAATTCAGAAAAACTGGAATAAGCAAATAAGTGGATTGTAATTGAGTTTCTTGGGATTCCTGGCTTTCTAGTGTAAAATGGTGTTTAATTCAACATATGTGTGTGCGCATGTATACACATACACATATGTAGTATGCATAAAGAGAGCTGCATTTATTCCTTGTGCAAATCTTCCTAGCAGGCTTATTTCTACAGAGTGAGCAGATGTGCGTGTGAGGCTTAATAGACGAGTAAGACAAACCACAGTTGAAGGATATTCAACAGAGATGTCATAGGGACTTGCCAATTATATTTCACTTATAACTGATCAATTCCTTTTTACCTTGCTCCCTCTCCACCTGTCATCTCCATTTATCTGCCAAATCTCTTTCATTGCCTCCACTTCAGCTTGGATGCTGGCCTATTTCAGACAGTTTTTAAATATTTCTCACATATAAGGCATGTATACATTTTCTACATCCATCCTGCATGGCAAAATAAGAGATGCTTTGTATTTTTGGTATCTCACAAATGGTTTTGATTATTTTTCTATTATTTGACCCTATGAACAATTCAAAGAATTATCAGTGTATTAGCTTTAGTACAGTGAAAATATTTTGAAAGTGTGTGCAATTCATATGTGTGCTATCAGGACGTATTTCTTGACCTGCACAGACCTAGCTCAGAACTGACACTAAAATAATTTTAAGTAATATAAAACTAAAGATTCAGATTCTGCCTTATTATTCTGGTTTCAGTCAGAAAAAGCATCTACTCTGATTATTAATGCATGTATTTTGGCGGGCAATATGATAGCAATGATGCCCTGTCTTGTAAGCACAAATAGTACAGTGTGTAAGAAAGCGAAGATAAAAGTACTGGTGCTAAATACTTAAGCATCTGGATTTAGTGGTCAGTTGAATGTGCCTTGAAGATGTGATCCTTAAAGTGTGACTATCTTCACTGTGCATGCATATAATTTACTGGCGCTGATGTTAGCCCTGCAATAGCTTGAGGAAAGTGTTGCTCATAGTTTTCTTAAACATTTATTTATTGACCTAGTAGTACTAGGTCAGAGAGGCAGCCACAGGGTGATCTGTCCCAGATCTCACTGAAGATGAATTGCCCTGGAGCAGAGATGCTCCCAGCCAGAGGATGGAGCTGCCTCCTGCAGGTAGGATTTGCAATTCTCATTACTGATCTCCCAAACCAGAAAAATTTTCTGTAGCAAAGGGAAGGATGGCAGCAGTGTGGGCTGTCACAAATTAACCTGACAGTACAGAAGAGTGGAGACACCTGCACTTTCTGAAATCACAGGAAGGGTTTTGTTGCTTTTAGTGGCTTTGCTGTGGGCACTGAATCATTTGCTTTCTCTCGGAAGCATATTTTTGCTTTCCTCCTGAACGTATACAGACATGTGGATTTCTCACTTAAACATATTCCATTGAGCTTCAGCAACGGCTCCATTATAGAAAAAAATTCTTCCAGGGAAAGCTCTTTACCCTCAGTCCTCCCTCACGGGAGCATGAAAATAATGCTCTCAACCCAGACCACTTTCAGCAACACACATGCCTTCCAGCAGATGCTGTTGTGAGCAAAATGGGAGAGCAATATTAGCTTCAACCCAACCATGCTGTGTGAAGCAGGGGGCTGCACCACACCACCAGCGCCGGTGGAAGGGGAAAGCCTACAGCCCCTGCAGATGTTGACTTCTGGTCAGCCTCTGTGACTGCAAGGACTCCCACGTTTGACCGTATGCTGGGAGTAAATGCAGAACAACTCTTTAAAAATGTGCACATGCATGAGTGGAAAGCACAGAAATTGCTTGAGAAACAAAGGAGATGGAGGGCTGTGCAGCTGCAGGCGTCCCACCACCTGCACACCAAGAAAAATTCTTATCCGGGAAAACTTTGATTTTACAGAACAATGAACACAACACCAGAAGAAAGAGGAATGCAGATTTTGACAGATATGTCCACGTGGTTTAGAAAAGCAGGTTGTAAAGATAAAGATATTGTCCCAGCTGCTTGTAACTTCGGGAGAGACCCATGCTAACAGGTTGGCTGGGCTGGACAGCCCAGGAGCCATGACTTGTGGTGGAGTCCTTCAGGATGTTCGGATGTTAAGACACAAGTTTTCTCACATGGCACTGCCAGAAGACCCCATTTTGAAGTGGCATGGGCAAAGCTGATTGAAAGAGTAATAATAACGGTTTCTTGTTTGGCAACCAGAACCGACTAATAACAGTGCGTTCCTTCCAGGTTAAAGCTCTATTTTGGAGCTAAACCTGCCAGGATAGAAGGAAAAGTAATATGGTGAGGTTCTTATTCTGAATTAAATCAGTATTTATAAGGCAATAAAGAGCTAAATTGTTACCTTTAGGGCCAGTATAATGCATGTATTCAGAAAACCTCCAGGAGAAAAGGGGCACAGGAGAATGCAACAACTACAGCATTGCACTGGGAATCCACCAGGCACCATCATCAACATTGTATAAGGCATAGCTTTCTCCACCTTGCCTCCTCGGCCAACGCTGTCCCGGTCACCTTTGTATCCTCACCTCAGTTTCATACCAGTGATGCCACCAGTACTTTGCAAAACAATGATCACATTATTTCAGATACCTGGAACTGAAAACCAAAAAAGCACATGAAGAATAGTCCTGTGGGCCAGAAGAACCGTATGGGACCCAGAAGACACCAGCGTCAAATGCTATGTAGTGTGAACATGGCTAGTTGGGGACCTGGTTTAGACCGTTCTCTGGCCCTGCTTTATTTGCAGCATAAATGTGACCCGACAAGAGGCCAAGCCAAAGCAGACTTGCTAGGTCACTGACACCACCTCCAGGCAAGTGCTGGGAAAAGGTTACGTGAAAGTACTCGTGAATGAAGGATATCGGGCACAAACTGGGAAGCATTACTATGATGGTGACGATGACAATGATGATGCAATGCGGCAGTGCCAGACAAATTATATGCCATTTTCTCAAGTTATCTCTTTACACTTAATCTATTGTTGTTTACAAAAGGTGAAAAAGAGGTGAGTGGATGACTGAGAACTAAAATAATTTTTTTATTTGTCTGTTTACTATGCTGGTTTTCAGCTATATCAAATAGAGTATAGTACAGTCTGTGCAAGTCAGAGCCATTTTATTTTTCTTATCTCTGATATGCTGTGTCTTTGTCAGTAGAAACATGTAGATAAAGAACCTATATCAAATTGAACTTCAGCTAAAATATGGCATCTGTTTTATGCCAGCGCTGGCTGATTTTATATCTTTCATCTTTCAGCTAGGTCATCAAGGCCAGCTTTTTTAATAACCCACACTAGGCAGAATAAAGTCTGCCTCTGAGAAAAAAGGAGGGATATCATTAATCTGTTTCTAAACAAAGTGAGTTATAACAGCCCTTTAATCTGAAAAGGATAGATCTTGAGCTGGAATGAAGCATCTAAGCGCCAGCAAAGTTCAGTGAAGAGTGAATAGTGTGTATATCATAATTTATCATGACATTCCTATTTTGTGATCTACAAGAATACATTCATTGTGTTGGAAGTACTTGAGAGAGACAGCTATTTGTGATCAATTGGTGCATTTGCTATATGTCTTCCATTTTGAATGTCTGACTCTTCTTTGTTTTTCTTAACTTACTTTCTTTATCTACTCAGTTATTAGATGGTCCTTTCTGGAACTGCATCCTATTAATTAAAAGCAGATAGGCTATCTTTCAGTACTGAAATCACTAGAATATTTTAGAATACACATTGGAGCACGCATACTACTAGCCTGTATTTATGAATGCAAATGCTGCTGCTACTGCCTGGGTAAATCCAGAAGTTACTGTGATTGAGGAGAATATCTTGAGGCAAAGACTGAAAATAGTTTTATGGACTTGGTAGGTATTTCAGGATTTGCCCAACCATTATTAGATAAACTAAGTATTCTCTTTCATGGAATTCCTTCAAGACTGTACATGAGTAGCAACTCATGATGATCAAAAGAGGATACTCAAAGAAAGACATGCCAGCAAAATGCAATAAACATTCTCTTAAAAGTTGCAGAATTACATATATATAATTCCAATGCTTTGTGACTAAAAATATTACAATTATATAAAAAACACTACAATAAGACAACTCATTAAATAAAGAAAAATTTTAAAAGAGCGAGAAGTCTTCTTATATTAAGGGAGAATCAAAATGTTTAGTAACTTGGTGGTGTGTTAGTACAAGGCATTAGTTGTGTCAGTCACTGAGGCCAATGATGAAATGAAGTATAATATCTAGATCAATGAGCTTTTCAACATTCTGCAAGTAGCATGCATCATGTCTCTGTTGTAACATCAAGTCACAGTAGGCACTTAAAACCAAGAAGAAGCACATTTCAAGGAATATAATCATGAAGTATTCCAATTTATAGAAACTTTTGCCAAAAAAAAAGCACCCAAAGAACTGAAGTCACTTTCAGACCTAGGGTATCTAATGAATGAAATTCATGCTTTCAAATTAGCGTTATTGGCCTTCAGAACTGGTGACTTCAGCTTCATTTTAGCAAGTTTCTATGTCTTCGTGCTCTGAAAAGCAAAACCACAGATGAAATTGCTTTAGATCCAGCTGGTATGCTTTGTTTTGTAAGAAGCGTTCCAAATATATTGAAAGTCAATTAAATTATCAAGCCAGTGAGTACTGAACAATTTATTCATTGAACTTACTGATACGGCTAGTTTCATCACTCTCAAAATCAGGGAAGGACAGAAAGCACAAATTAAGATGTACATAACTTGGATGGAAAACAGCAAACAAACATGTTACATGGACACATTGAGGTTCTCAGTGGTATCTAGCAAAATCCAGTTCAATAAACATTTGGATAAAGTAAATTGTTAGCAAACTATTCAGAAGAATTAAGAAGTATTTCTGCATGCTAATGACACTACATCACAACGAGCTTGCTAGCAGAGCTACCAGTAATGCAGAAGCAAGCAATCTGGTTTTGGCAAGCCCTCAGCTGATAATATTGAGAAATCGGAAATAACTTTTGCGTGAAAAACATAATAATGTACTTATAAACACAATATTTGTTATAAATGCTAAAAACATATGCTAAAAATGTGGTAAAATTATATAACTGAACAAACATAAGAAGAAGCCCCCAGATATCTACTGGCACAAGCCAAGGTTACCCCCAAGGAGATAATTTTCACATGACAACAAATAGCCTATTGACACTGTGGAAGTTGTCTTCAGGTGTTGAGATCCTTGAACTTCATGAATTCATGACAAAATGAAGAAGTGAAGTATATATGGAAGTGTGAAAACAACTCCAGAGAGTTAGGGTTATCTTGGCTGGGACTGTAAGCTAAATGTAAGGTAATTTTTATCAAGCTGTTCTGGAAATTCACAAAGACTTTCCAGGAGCTGCTTGTATTTCACATGTGACTTCAGCGATAACAGATAACATGCCTTCAAGTGTATTAGTCTTTCCAGTAATCTTAACCTTGCTCAACTGACTTAACCTGATTGAAAGGCAAACCTGTATCACCCATCATCATGGGGTTTTTTGTCACAGAAACTGGAAGAACAGCGCATGATTGAAATATGTTTAAACAAAAGCCTGTGTAAATGGGAGGTCATTTTTTATTTCAGTGGACTTGGATAATGTCACTGTAATTTGACAGCATCTTTGAAATAATTTTTTCGAATGTGCTAATGACATCACACCAATGTCAGCTCTTAACAATGGAAATTCCCACAGAAGTTCATAGGACCTACGTCTTAGCACAAGAGCGTCTGCAAACATCAAAACTGGGACTGGAAACCAGGGGGCCCTGGAGGACCACAAGTAGTATAGTGTTGATGTGCAGAAGGACTTGATTTCATTTCACTTTGAAATCATGCAAAAAAAGCACATGAATTCTTTCCTGTTCCTCCAAGTGCAATTCTATTTCATGCATTTCTTATGTGTCCTACATGTTAAGCATGCCATTCATTTGGCCTGCTTTTCACACTTGCTTTAGGATGAGATTAGTTGCGTGCTAGCAGCATCTATTTTCCTCGTGACTCTAAAGGACTCTAGAGTCCCTACCTCAGAAAATGTATCTACAATGCAAATAAATATCCATAGCATAGTTTAGTCAGATGGATCCCATCTACAGAATTCTAAGTACAACATGCTTTATTTGCAAGCACATACTTACCCTGAAATAAAGAGGCTTACAACTCACGCCACACAATCTCTTCCTTCTAGCATCAAAGCCCAACACCAATGCCTGCTTCCAGCAGAGACACTCCACCTCAGGAATTTGCCCTGGTCACAAAAGACAGCAAAAATTAACTTGTCCAGCTACATTCTCCAGGGAAGTAAAAGGTCTTCTATTGCATCAGTGGCTAGATGCTTGCTTGCATCATAATTAGTGATGGGAGTCAGTCATTTACCCCAACAATCTCAGAGAGAGAGTAAATTAGTTGAGCTCTATGTATGTACGTCTGCACAGTGACATACACCATCAGCACTCACCAACAAGTAACCTTCATTAAAGCCACTATCTTAAAATGGCGTGCTACAGTCATTTTTGAGGTAAATAAAATGGAGATCTTGGAAGAACACCACCTGACAACCCTTTCATGGCTTTCCTATTTTATATACATATACACTAGATATTGTGTAACAGTCTAGTCAGTGCAGAATATTTTATTTGGAGCTATAATGTATGGAGGGACAATATTTTTTCCCATAAAGGATTTGTAAAATTATCAAAAATAACAAACCCCATGGTCTAAAGAGACTTACCCTGAGCGGATCTCGAAACTTGTTATTTTAATGGTTCTTGATATTAAAGTATCGCCCTGGCTATGTAAGATATTCTACCATTTCACACACCATCTCATGTACTGAGAATACTAAAACCAGACCATGACTGCTTTCTGATGGAACTGAAGTTCTCATGTCAAATTTCACCTGAACACATCTCTTAATTTATTGATTAAAACTTGTTTGAGCTGTCTCCAGCAATCAGATACTTGGATCAGCTAGCAAGGGATGAGACAAAGTGTACTGAAAATTTAGCAGATGCCCTGCAAACATGTCACGCTCTCCTGACTGCATGTCCCCTTCTTTTCTCATTGCTGTTCAGTAATGTGGATTCGTTTGGCAGGATTGCTACCCTTTCGCTGATGTGCACAGGAGGCAGTCACAACCACCTGCAGACAGCCTGTTCCTTTTCAGACTGCTATGAGGTCAAGAGGTCAAGGGCACATTTCACCCACAAACTGCTATGTGTCAAACCCCGGGTACTTAGGGTGAGCCCAGATTTTCATTTTGGGTAAAATGACGTCAGTGATGCTATGCTGGTTTTCAGCATCTGAGGATCTGCCCTGGTCTGCTGCCATTGTTTGGTCAGGAAGAATGATAAATGTATATATGTATATATAAATTAAATAAAATTGATTTATTTGTAATTGTAATAAATTTCAATAGTAATAAATTGTAATATTAATAAATTGTAATATAATCAAAACTTGTAACAAAATTAATCTGGCGACCTTCACAGGTCACTAAACCAGGCCTACCAGGGGGAGCAGACTGACATCTTCCCACTTATTAGTTCCAGCCATTAATCTGTATTTGCCCTACAGAAACTAGCAGCTGGGAAGACTGGTTTAACAGAAGATATTAATGACAAGACAAGTTTGGTCCATTAAGCTGATCATTCTTTCTGTGACTACCTCAGAAAGCAGGTGGGCTACAACTCCAATCTCCTTCTGTGAGCCATAGTCTTCAGCAGCTTTGGGAAAAGATACACTCAGACAGGATAGCCTTCAGGTAGGTATCGGAAGATGTTTTAAGAGAGGGCTGTATAAAGATGAGGTCTTTTTACTAAAACTAATGTAAACATGGGGTTGTTTAATAAATATATTTTTGGCAGTCTTTCAGGAATGGTGGCTCACAACGCCTTCTGTATCTGCAGAGTCATGGAGGGAGGAGGGAAAAACCTCCATGGAAACTCTCAGTTTTGGAAGAGCCGCAGTAGCCAGATAATGTATTTGGGCCACAATGCAAGTATTCAGTGCCTCCTAGATCAGCACAGAAAAGAAATAACTCAGTGAACGGAATTACTACTGCCCTGTGATTTGCAGGGTGCTCATGATCACTGTGCTGCAACCGGTGTGCGAGTGAAGCGCCGAGCAAATGTCACATCCCTGATCTGCCTTGAGCTGGACAGTGACTTTCCCTCCCTCCCTATCCCTGCTCCACTGAATAAACTGCAAAAAGGCATATATAAAAGCTGTGGTAGAGATAACAAGAACTGAAGGAGTCGTAACAGGTGTTGAGCATTAATTAGAGTACCATCTGGGGCTGTCTAATTCCAGCCAAAACAGTCTCCTCCGCAACTGCTCAGAAGGGTGGGATGGCATAGTTACTCAAGGTCGAGCAGGCAGAAAGGAAAGCTGAAGCTGTGGCTCAAGCCTGCAGATTGTTACAGGAGCCAGCAAGATAGTAGCTATGCTATTAATTACTAGGCAGCATTAATGTAAATGCCAGCTCACATTCTTTCTCTAATTACTTTTGCTGATGTATTGTGACATCTTGAAATTGCCCTTGACTCTGACTGTATGAGCCAGATTCCAGAAGCATGGCACAAACCGCATCAGCAAACAGGAGAAGTATTGCCTCTCCCTATCTGAGGTTAAATTAAGCTAAAATATTCCTCATCTTCCACAGACAAAAGCTGAAAAAAACTGAGGCCACCAGCACGTACTAAAACTCATGTACCTCTCAAAGCCTACCACACAAGGCTCAGCAAGTTATAATCAACCTTCTGAAAGGCTCCTAATAAACACATGAAACTCAGTCCAGGCTTCGCATTTGCATTTTTGTTTGTCAAGCGCCCCCTGAGCCTGGCATTACTAACTTACCTGTATTCTCTATCAGCTGCAACTTCTGAGGGAATTTAGGGATTCTCCATTCTAAAATACGGCAACTGCTAAATGTTTCTTGAGCAAAGATCAACTGAAATGCACACATTTTGTGGCTGGCTATGCTGTTACAGATTAACTAGGAAAACCACCTGTAAGTCCTATTAATATATGAATGCATTTGATTCTGGAGCTACTTTTTTACTGGAAAAGTAAGAACAAATCAACAAACATTTTTTAAGGTATCTCTTGTGTTCAAAGGAAGATATAGTGAAAATGTAAAATCGGACTTTAAATAATTGGGGGGTGATGAGGTTCGCTCTTTCCTGTCTGCCTTATTTTTAGTTGTGTAGTTTTTGTTAGGTAAATAAACATGTGCAGATGATGAAATGCTAACAAACTACTTTGTACTTGTAGCTCGCAAAGTTGAAAATAAAGTATTATGATCCCAAATGAAATACCCAGATAAAGATGAAAATGGTTAGCCTGTTTCAGAAAGTAACTTGTGACTCATGCCATTGCGTCATACGGCAGAGGATTTATCCAGAACAGATGATGGGTGACATGACCCTCAGTGAATGCCATGGCTGGCAACGCTACTGGTCATTCATACTGTCACCTCAGGGGTCCAGAGCTGATATTTCAGAAATAAAGTAAGATATGCATTACCTGTGGGCCGTGAGTGAGACTTTAGAAAACATACTGAATAACTGCCTCTTAAATAAATTTACAACTCATAATGATATCAATGGGAGAAGAGAGAGCTCCAAATTCAAATGACCAAAATTACATCTAAGTTTCCCAGTTTTCTATTTCATATTGGGTAGATGTTTGTGAAGAGCTGAAGCCAACACACAGGAAGCAGTAGGCAAGGCCCTGATGGCCTTAACCCAGCTGACTGAACGCAGGCTGAAGGCTTTGGAAGGCTCAGCCCTGTCACGGTATCATCTCCTTCCACTATAAACACATAGCCTGGGAGTTTTCATTTCTTTCACTGGCTGAGGTTGTGTTTTATAGTAAGTTCTTCCTTGTCTTCCTTTGACTAGATTTTACAGAATCAAGTCGTTTTAGGTAAGACAAATGTACTTTTCTTTAATCATGTTTTCCTCGTACATGCTAGGTTTTATTTAAAAAAAGAAAGGAATCAATGTAAGCAGTTTAGGGAAGTTTTGTGTGTAGTTTCCTGCAATATGTATTACCTTTGGTATTTATAATTGCACGTTTGTAATGCTGAGGGGGAAGTGTTGCTGTGATATAAAGAGAACAAAAGCTACAAGGCTGCTACATATTCTCATTCTCCTATGTGTCGTATATTCAGGCTAGCAGCTAACAGTACGATTATACTAGTAGGTCATGCCATATACAGCAGCCATATCTTTTGCTGTAAGCTCTTGGTGTTAATTCTTATGACACTAGAAAAAGGTGGATGTATTATCTTGTAAGTGTGGAAAGCATAAAGCTGCAGTGCTACAAATCCTTTTCCCATATATTCTGAAACCATACCATGCGTTGCAAGATACACATGCAGGTTTGTTTGGAGGCTTTGGATTCAGTTATCAGTGTCACAAAGCCAACCCCCTGTTATTTCTAATCATTATGATTTTTGTTACGTTAATACATAGGAGCCAACTGCAAGTGGAGCACTGTAAAACTAACTTCTATACAGATGCGGGCTCCCAGGCAGCCCCTGCTTTTTTAAGCATAGTCTTGCAGATTCAACAGTAACTTCTCAGCTCCTCTTGCATCATGTCTTAGATTTTGGAAGGGTTCCCTATGACTGATTACATATACTTCTTTAAACTAGATCCAAATGTCAGTGCCTAGGCTTAAAAATATTGGCCCCTCTCCACAAAAGTATGCTTTATCACAGATTATAGACATTAGAGAATAAATGATGGAAAAGACCTATGATATCATCTTGTCTCTCCTCATGAGCATAGGGCTGTGCTCTACAGTACATGTCAGGCAGCGTTGCTCTTTCTAGTTTAAATGACTCTCAAGCTTTCATCAGACTCTTTTACAGTCTAATTTGTCTTAGTGCCATGACATCTATGGAGATATTCAGCCTACATTTTACTATGCTGTGTTTCAGCCCACAATTTTGAATTGTTATCCTTCCTTCTAAGTAAAGAATCAGGATCTCTTTGTGGTCCTTGTTCTTGGGAAGTGCAAAAAATTCTGGACTGAAGTAGACAGAAAATGTAAGTGGGTCTCAATGGCATCCAATGGAAACTGTCTCAAACAATTCTGGTGCCCAGCAGAATGCAAACATCTCCAACTCAAAACTATTCAGGGCAAGAAATTAGCTATTTTCTAAGAGTTTCTTTAAAATGAGCTTTCTCGTACTTTTCTGACTTTTTTTACTGCACTCTGTGCACTCCATCTCTTCAGATTCAATAGACACATTTGAATAGCATTTGAATAGCAGTGGAATAGACATGATTACGGCTAACAAAGTATGTCTCTTGTGTTTTTTTTCTGTTAGTGCCTTCTTATTTGACTGGTTTAAAATGCACTTCCATGTTAACACTCATGTTTGCAGTCTCATATACCCCACAGCGTACTACCTCTGACCTTGGTCTCACACAGTCACTTCCCCAATGCATTCTGTATCATGCACTCATACAGCCTTCAGAAAAAAGTCTAGTAGACAGGCCACCCAAATTAACAAGAAGCATTATCTAACTAAACTCATTAGACACCGTAATCCTGATTAAAACGTCCAGGTGAACAACATTTAATGGGATGAGTAAAAACACGGATCCAAGGAAAATCCACATTTTTAATTGTCCTCAAATAATAAAATATTGCTTGTTACTTCTGAAGGCTTTTTACAAATAACATTACCTAAAAAAACCCAGGATAATTCACATCATTAGTTTTATTAGTTTTTAGGAAAGAGCACCATCTTACATGCCCTCAGTAGCATTTCAAGTAAGTATATTATGTACTAGACAGACATCAATTGTACCTATATACTAGGTTGACCATTATATATGGGTGTAAATGTGTACGGGGAGTGGGCATATATGTATGTTCATATATACGTATATACATTTATGTAGGCTGGCTGTTCTGTTTATGAGATGCTTAGTACCCAGGAGAGAAATATTGACTGGAACATCAAATTAGTTGCACATTTTGTGCAACTAGAGGAATGAAAGCTTGAAGAGTGCTGTATCCCATGAAACAACTGCTGTACCCTGTCCCTTCACCTCTTGCCACTTTGGGTCTACTTGTTTTGGTACTGTGAGCACATGCTTTCTGCTACACAGCATATGGCCCAGTAACTCCTCGGGGGCATATTTGCTCCACCTCTGCTAACAGCTCTGTGAAATACTGTCTTCCCTGCTCAAAGCAAAACATGGCAGCAGATTGCACAGAAATGGCCTTACTGTAAGCTAGAGTTTGCCAGCATTTGCTAAGAAATCTTAAGAACGCTAAGCTTTCGAGTCTTTTTACACTCTAAGAAAGAACTTAACCTTCTCTCCTCTCTTGAGTACCCTTCTGTAAGAAGAAAAGCAAACCTGCTCTAAGGTATTTCAGAAGCCTTTCTGGCATCTTAACAGATACTAACAGTAGATATTTTGTGCTACAAACTCTGGTTGCTATTTTTCATTTGTTTTAGTAATTACTGGCCTAAATTCATCACTGCTAGAACTCCATTGATTCAGCAGCAGACCCTCCTAAATAAACATATCCCCCGAGTTTAAACAGCTGCTGTACCTGCTCTGGCTCAGCTCTACATTGACAATGTGGTCCTGAGAAAATGCTCATAGAAATATCTGTATCTCATTCCCTCTGCTACAAAGGTATTTATTTCAGGAAGGTCTTTTCATAATTTTATTCAGTTTATCTCATTTCATGGTTCTCAGTTGTAAAAAATTGACAGAGAAAATGCACTTGTTTCTACTGCAAGAAATCACCATTTTGCTGTTCTTCACTATTGCAGACATACACCAAATTCAAAACATCTGCACTAGCTGCTAGCTTAAGAAACAACTGTGTAAAAGGAGCCAGACCCAGAAACTCAGGAATGTAGGTCCCTGAGCACCACTGATAGAGATCTACAAAATAAGGAATAATGGAGAGAACAACAATCACTGTTTCTGAAAGTACACGATTACTGGGCACAATAAATTTAACCATGTAATTTAGGATGATGTAGACGCCAAAAGCATATGCAAGTCCAATAACACAACAGACAGACTGATGAGCAACAGATCCACCGGCTACAGTTATCTGTGATGACCTGGACACAACTTCCAGCACAGGCATTTTCTGAAGCACTGATTGCTGGAAACTGGGAGGGCATACCAGAGAAAGGTTTTTTCTGTACCTATCTGCTCAGTTCCTACACCTGTAAGCACCTGCCACTCCCTGTTGCTGGAGAAGACACTAGAGATGGACTACTGACCTCATAAATATTGTAGATCCTGTAGTATCTTTGAAGATAAAGGCCCCAGAGCCTTTGTCATCACATTGTATGCATCAGACCCCATGAAGACCTGCTCTGACAAGGTGTCTTTCCAGACAGGTACACAGTCCCTCAGCAGTTTTATTAATTGACCCAAGGATGCATGTCTAGCTCTTGGTCTTAATTTTAGGCAATTGTTCCTGGATGTAGAGTTTTGATGGAGTGATTTCACACGGCCCCACCTGGAGTGAGTTACAAATCTGCCATGGATTAGGCAGAGATCACTACTGCCATGGCGTGGATTGGAGAAGCTGCGCAGCTTCTCCCCTTGCATGTGATGTCAAGCATGTGCCACACAGGAAGAGCAGGGACAGTCTCCTGCCCCTTCCCCACTATCTGCCAGCAAACCTCCTCCTGGATTAAGCAAGTTCAGTACAACATTGTCTGTTATCTGGCTTTATTTCATACAGATCTCCTTTTTTTTTTTTTTCTGCATCTGAGACCACTGCAATATCTTTTTTAGTGAATTTCTATAATCTGTCTTAGCTTCCAATTAAAGATTGGTACTGTGTGTTTGTGCACAAATACAACTTGTGTGTGTGTACAATTTTGCAAATCTCAGTAGGCAAATGATTGTAAACTATTTGTTGTTTGTCTTGTTTGAGTGGTCATCTAAGAGCATTATGTATAACAAAATTTACTTGCTAAAATGCTTCCTGGAAATTGTAAATCTCCAGGCTTTCTTGCAAAAATTTAAATCCCTGCATAGTCAGAGTTGTCCTAAAAGATTTATGTGTACTTACCACTTTGGGAAAAAAAAGCATAAGAAAACTCAGAAAAGTAGATAATGACTGATACTTTAGAACATAAAAATAATAAAGACCAGCTAAAATTTCTCATTCATCCATAGATACTCGTGACATTTTCATGATTTGCAGACATGACAATTTCGTATTCATGCAGCTGTCAAGACAGTTGTGAATTATAACCAACCTCACAAGTCACAGCAAACCAATTCTTAAATACAAAAAAAAAAAATTGCAAAGGTCTTTCTTTACTATTAAGCCAACTTGAATGTTAAACAAATCAAGCATGCCATTTCACATACTTAAAAATACCTCGGCCTGTTCCATATGACTCACTTTTTCTAAAAAGGTATTTGTTATATTTACTTCTATGCAGCCCTATCCACTCCTGATAACGTTGTAACAAATAGCTTGGGACTTACAGACTGCCAAAGTGACTCCAGTTAGGAAAGAAGAAGCTGTGCAACCCGTGAAAGTGCTATGATTTTAAAATAATTCAAGAACAGAAACATGCTCAAAGAATTTTAAAATGCTTCTGCCTTTAGTCAGTCACACAGCAAATCACAAAAACATTTTTAGTCTCGCATGGTTTTTTCAGGGTTGTTAAGTTGCTTTGCAAAGTTTCCATGAGGGATGAAGGGGTGGGTCTGTAGGTTGTTTATTTTTAGTGCCTAAGTTAGCACGAAAAAGGCAATCGCCACCTTTGTGCACTTGGCTCTAGTCATTGCCTTTCTGCTGCTGGATACCGCGGTGCTGCCCCAGACCTGGCTGGGTGCAAGCAGGCTGTACCAGCAGGTGCTTTGAGGCGGTGAGGGCAGTGCCTGGTGCAGAGCCCGTGGGCTGGCTGGGGACGTCCTCTCGTCCCCACATCCCACCCACCATCCAGCAGCGAGCACAGCAGGGAATCAGAGGAGTGAGAGGGCATCCAAAATAAGAGGCATGCAGACTGATAGTCAGGAAAAACAGAATTAACGGGGGCATGGGCAACACTCATTTTCCTCTGCATATTCTCCGGTGGTCCTGAACATGCTGTAAACATCTCAGCTAGGTAAAGAGTTTGTGCAGGCATACAAACACGTGTGATTCAATTGCCCCTTTGTACAAAAATTTCAGCACAGCCCTAGGCTGATGGTCAGGATGGGAACAAGCCTGGAGATGCAGGAGCTTTCTGGGAGCTTGCTGGGAGCCCGGGCTGGCTGAGGGGCCACGCTCACCTCAGGGCAGCTGCACAGCCATGCTGCTGCCCACAGGCATGCACAGTCACTGACATTACCCTGCTGCAGGTGCGCCTGCAGCCACCGGCTTCCCAGGCCAGGCTGCGCCTGCAAACATGGCATGGCCATCACTGACATTTTCTGCCATGAAAGCTGTCTTCTCAGCCGGCTGAGACAAAGCAAAGATGCTTCACTACCAGCTACATCTCCAAACAAGCTACGCACGTTCACCTTTTGCTTAGCTAATACCTGTTTTCACTCTTTTCCAGGAGGTTGGGGTGTTTTGGTTTTTTTTATTACTTTAAACCTGCCTAAGCAGACTCAAAAACATTTCCCTCTCTCTGAAAAAAATCTGAAGCAGGGCAATTTTGTCAGGAAGGTCTGTGCTTGTTTAACCTGTGGGGAGTCATGCCTAGCACCGGCTCTGCAGGGCAAGGAGGAACCTGACACCATGCACAGTGCTGACTGCACCCTGGGCCAGGAGGCACGGCCCCCAGCCGCAGTTGCTTGAGATACCCTCAGCACCTCCTGTCCTCTGCTCTTTTGTTTCTGTTCTTGTACGTCTATGTGTGTAATCCTTGAATTACTTCTGAGCAACAGATCTGGAGGTTTCAGTTACATTTGCAGAGGAAAAGTTCCTCCTTGTGCTTATTTTTCCCACATATATGTGTGGGATATAGTGGACAGACACTTCAAGCTGAAAAATGTGTGACTGCATTAGTTTGATGCTGAGCTTGAGCTAACAAACCAAGCTTGTCTTTGTGTCAGAGCACCAATCGAGCTAGTTCGTGCCTGTCCATCACATGCAGAATAAACACACACAGTTTTCAAGTGCTCCCAAAGAGCTTCCAGTTTTTCTTGCCAGTTAAAGTATCCACATAGTTTAAGGCCACACTTTGACCACTTGGATGGGTTTGTAATCTCAGGAAAGGTCCTCTGAAGTTCAAAAATTACTTCATATAAAAGGCAGTTATTAGCAGCAAAATATGTTTTCTGCATTTCTGTTGCAACATGGATTGTAGAGATCACAGTAAGAAATGAGCAAACTTTACAACAGCCCTCCTGGAAACATCCACTCAAGCATTTAAAACCACAGGAGTTCTGTGTACCAATCTTTTGCTTTCTATGATTAACCAATTAATATTATTACAATATTATTATTTCCAGTTAACTGGAACAGCAGAGCCTATGAAAGCAGACTGCAGCCGAACACAGCAATCTCCCAATTTAGTATTTAACCACAGCCAGGATATCAAGTGACTCAGCACCAGCCTGCCATGGCCATTTGGCAGCCCTTTGCTAGTCCCAGGACTGTTAGCCTGGTGCGTGACCCTGCTCTGGCCCTCCAATGCACTTCACCTTTTCTAACCCTTTAATGTCTTGTCTAGGTAGACCGGAAAATCCTGGGACCTTAAAAGTGGTTTAGGTTGGGGTGCAGCCCTGCATGACACCATAGGAGCACAGGGCTTACTTGGCCCTCCCTGTACCACCATAATTACACAATAATTCCAGTAGTTATTGCGAAACTACTAGATGGAGTCCATACATAGGTTTTCTAACTTTGGGAACTATCCTTTTACATCAAAGCAATAATTAATGCTGCGCAATCAGGAGTCCTGCTGGGTTGCAGATTTGATGCACCTCCATCAGCTGTAATAGTGTAAGTCTTCAAAAGGATAACATTGTTTTGCCCAGTGTACTTGGCTTTCTTCCTAACCTGCCTCTGGTGCTGCGGCCTACTCAGCTGCCTAACTTCAAATTCTGACAGTAAGTGCGCTACCTTTATTGAGATACCTGTTAAATGTTTGCATTTTTGTTTGAGTTTCATTGGCACGTGGTTAAACTGCCACTTCTGTGTAAGTAAAATAATATCAAACCACAGACCTGTGTGCTCCATTACTGCTAATGCACTTGTCACCTTGCGGAACCTGAAGTAAAGGTCATAGTCTGGGATGAGATCTCAACAGGAGTCCTCAGTATGCAAGGAATGCAGGACTAAACCCTTTGTGCTGCAATTTGCAGTTTACATGTTACAGACACCTTTTCTTTTTCCTCACATCTGGGGCTTCGACATACCTCTGCAACTAAATGTAAAATATGCTAACCCAAGACTTCAGTGGACACTTACCTTCAATTATCCCAAACACAAAAAGTGCAGGAGTCATTAGCTCATTCACTCCATATTACACACCTCACTGTAATCACACTGAAGAGAGTCAGGGGAGCAGCTTTTCATGCAACATTATGCAGTTGCATTACTTGCCTGTTATTCACCTGCTTACATCTGGACTGCTCTGGTCATTGCTAAAGCTGCACAAGTAACAATCTGGCATGTGTCACTGCACTGTACTTACTTTTGCTTGCACATGCTAGAGTTAATGTACAGTGGAAAAATGATCAGCAGCTGAAAAGGCAAAATGGTTCCAGGTTGCAGCTATAAATAGAAAAATTGCATAAGGCAATAATAATACATGAGTGGTGGAAGCAAAAATTTATTCTCTTGGAACTGTGTAAATTCCGATGTTCAACTTCATAGTGACATCTACCATTGCAACGTGGCCCCATCAAAATGCTTTTCTTCATGTTACTATTTTTTCCAGTAAACACTTCACTTTTCTTATGTATGAATCTGATTTGTCAGTGACTGTAGCCATACCTTGACAACTTCCTCATTATACCAGACAGCTTTCCTGAAGCATACTACCTCCCCAGCCAGGTGATGAGATGTCAGGGTAAGGTCTGTAGGCAATTTCTGTGTTTTCACAGGCCAGACAGAAAGGGCCAGCAACCCAAAGATGCGCACTTACTCTGGCACTGAAACACCCACCATTATATGAAAATGAAATTATTAGAAAGTACACAATGTAAATACATGAGTGTGAGATGTAATCTTGTTATTGTCCTCTGATTTCTGCATTAAGAGGTAGAGAAGGAGATTTAAGGAAGCAGGACTAGAAAGAAGGTGTGTGCTTCCATGTCTTGCTTCAGAAAAAATATGATGGGTGGCTGGCTGGTATCAGTATATTGTAAGCATTAATGAGCAACAAAGAAGATTTGTGAGACATAATTATCCTGTGACACAAGAAATAGATTCCTGTTGTTTCTACAACCAAAGCTAATTGGACTGAGTGCTTTATATTTGCATTTCATAAAATACGAAATTGCTCAGAAGCAGGGGATGAACTAGTTTCTTTTTTAAGCAGTTGCTGTAGGAACCGACTTCTCACTCAAATTATCTGTTTTCTGTTTAGTTGTGTGTGTTTGGATTTGTTACACTGACAGTGTCATCCCCGTGTCCCACTGCAGAATCAGCACACAACCACTGCTACTCCCTCACTAGCCCGGTTTTGTGCGTCTCATAGGAAAACTGGTACAGCAAACACATAAAAGCAGAATGATGCTTGCAAAGACATTCACACATCCATTTGGTATTATTACTCTGAATACAGTACAAAGACAGTTGACATAGCTGTCCCAGCAAGTTAGTGGCACAGCATGACTGGTATTCCCAATGTGCACATTCCCATTTGTGCGTGCTGGGGAAGTTGCAGCTGGCTTCTCTTGATTCAGTGCTGCAAGGGGTGACTTTCTGTCTTTGCCTTTTAGCTATACAGAGATCCAGCAAGTCCGTCTGTTTTGGGTTTTGATCCACTATTCTTGATACTGTTTTCAGCCCACCTGCAATTCGCTGTCTACTTTTAAATGACTAACTTTTCTTATTTAAGATAGAGCATCTTGGAGTCAAAGAAGTAAAGATAACATGTTAAGCTTTTCCTGTATTTTACCAATGCAAATTTACTATCACAAAGGTTTACAGCGAGGCTCTTAAAGCTTACCATTCATAGATTGTTAGTCATTCTCTGTACTGCTATTTGATATCTGGAATGGGACTTCATTAATTTGCAGGCATTCTTAATGCACTGCATAATGTCAGAGATTACCGGTTTCCCACAAATGATCCTTTCTTCCTCTGCTTAAAAGGATTTAATAAAAAAACAATGCAAGTGTCTCTACTCAAGAGCTGCTTCTGCTGGTTCAAAGAGCCAAGTGCTGATCCCACTCCACCATCTACTGGAACTCTGCAGAAGCACAGGACTGCCTTAAGGACTTCGCTCTGCAGACCGCGATCTGAAAAGCGCTGGAAAAAGAAAAAGGCTGGAGAAAGATCTGAAAGATCTGAAAAAGGCTAGAAAAGGGGAGCGCTTAAAGGAATTATCACTGCGCACTTGCCCTGCAGTTCGCCAGACAGCTGCTGGTGAGTTCTATCCAGACACTGCGGTTGTCAGATTAGGTGAACTTTTTATCTGACCTGGAACAGACGTATTTTTTTCCCTTATGTGATCTTGTAGAACAAACAATAACAGAATTAAAACAAAAAAAAAAAGCGAGGGTTTGCACATAAATTTCTCTTTACCAGTGTAACACGATGAATGTGACACGCCTTGGCTCCAGCTCCCTGGTGTCACAGACAAGGGTGTGTGGGCAGGACAGACACACCTGCACCTTGGCTCTCCTGACTCAGCAGATCTCCACACCCACCCCATCTGCTTCTCCACATGCACATCTGGCTTACCCGCTCCACTAGGCTCTTCAAACCAGCTATGCACCATGCCAGAGGTACTGAATGCAGTTTTAGATCTGAAAATACAAAGTCTTTGGAGAGTAGCAAGAGAAAGCTACAGCACAGGGTGACAAATCCAGTGGGAGACCCCCCACTCCTGAAGTGGGAAAAGCAATCAATCTGAGAAAAAATTTAAATTTGGTTTAGTTAGTTTCAAACAGATTATCATTTTGGAAAACAATACCCATAAAACCAGTTACTGTTTAACAGCCCGATTCTAATTACAGAGTGGATTCACAGGTGTGATTGGCTTATTACTAAACTTCTCTCCGAGGATTCTAGTGACACCAAATAAATCGTACCATGGAAGATGCCCTGATCCCATTGATGTCAAGGGTAAAAAGTTATATTGACTTAGCAGAGGATGTATTTGACTTTATAAAGCAGGTAGCAGAGCAGAACAGATTCTCCCTCTGTCTCACATTTCACGTGGAAACCTCTAAGACGTAGCTGTGACTTTATTCTCTGCCAGCACAGCAGAAGAGCAGATATGTGAGCTCACTCTATGCTCATGATGGCAATGTGGCACAGAGCACATGTGTCATCTGTAAGCACCGACGACCTCTCAGTCTCTGCAATGCCAGTCTTCAGCCTTCTGCTGCACCCGAATAGAAAACATTTACATAGCATTTTAATATATATGTTTCTATCATTCCCTGTGGTCTCACCACAGCTTTTGCATTCACCTAATAAACAACAGTTAGAAGGAGAAGAGTTAACTAACCTACATACAGCCAAACACTGATGCATAGGCAAATGTGGGCAAACATGCAAAGAAAGCTCTGTCTTTTGCTACTCCCTTTTCATCAATTTTCTGTGATGGGATTTCTTCCAGTAAGAAAAAACATCACTCCAAAAAAAACCAGCTACTACTGACAGCATAAAATGTCAGGAATGCTTTGCTTAAATTAAAGAATATTGTAAATTAACAACATTAATGTTAACATTTTTGTCTGCTGCCTACACCAGGTGCTACCTCTTTTGTGGCTTTGCTGTCCTTAGCCATGGTTGCTTTCACAGCCAGTAGGCACAGGAGGCCCTGAGGAATTTAGAGACATTTCCTTCAAGTCTTCTAAAGAAGCAATAAAAAGATACTTACAGAGAAGTCAGCAACTCAAGCCCAACTCCTAAACCTCAGCTTTTCTGGCAGACTCTGAGCTGTAATATGTCTACCATAGCTGAGACACAGAATTGTGTTCACCTGGTGCTCGTGTCTACATGTGGAAAACTGTTCTGCTAAAGCATTGGCCTTGCTTCTTTTCTGATGGATGTAGAGGACAGGAGTTGCCGGCTCTCAAACACACTCTGTCCCTGTGGGCTGTGGACACAGTCATCTGTGTCACACAGACATCTCAGTGGAGGTGCCTGGCTTTCCCGCAGCTGAAAGCAAGCTGAGCCCCTGGCAAAGGTACACAGTGCCATAGGGAATATTGTGCACCATGTGGAACCCACGAAGAATCAGGTGTTTCTCCCCAAAATTCCTTGATTGCGTACCTGCAATTCACCTCATTTTCAGGCTAATGCACTGCAAGAGTGAGACTGGACCAGTAATCTCCAAAGCCCATTGCGTCTATCTCAGGAGCAGAATGGAAGGACAAAGACCTGGTAATGGTAAATGGGCAGCTAAAACTGTGAGTATTTAATTGATCAGATTAGGTAGAGGATGGTGGAACGGCCACCTAACTGCATAACCTGCACTGCAGCAGTGCTCAGGGTCAGAAATCCTGTGTACACAGAGGACAAAGGTCCTCTTGTCACATGCAGGAAGCAAAGTCCACTTTGGGGGTCTTTTGAAGATCACCAGGGATGGTGATTTGCTGTTCAAAATGCCTGACCACAGACAGGTCTCCAGCTCCAGTGCCTGCTCCATGTAGTCAGCAACTGTGGCAGCTCTTCCCGCAGAGCCAGAGTGTTGTGCTGGACCAACTGGGCTGCCACCCGTCGCTGCCACCCCGGAGGCACCCTCCTGGCAAGGAGAGCCAGTTAGGATCTGACCGTCTCCAAAGCTGGTGCTCTGCTCCCAGATTGCACAGACAGCACTTGCCACACGGTGGATCCCTCCTCAACATAAAAAAGCGTGGAGACGGCCAAAGCAGAAACAGGTCAACAGTAAAGAAAAGAAATGATCTCTGGCTCCACAGTCCCATCACCTGCCTCTCCATAGTAAAGGACCCTCGAGGAGATCACACTGCCACATTTTGGAGAATTTCAGCTCTGGCCTTTCATTTCAAGCCGTTGAGGCTGTATGGTTTCCTGGCCCATACTATCTTTTTTTCCCAAACACATAGTTTGGATTTAGGTTCAGAAACAGGTGCTTGGAATTTGAATCATCTCTGGAAGAAACTCCCACAGTGTCCACACATACGTTATGTCTCTAGCATCCACTGTAGTCACAGAAATTGATCAAAACACCAGAATAGGATAAATACAGTGAATAAAGTCTAGGGGTTTCTTAGGCTGACCAAACTTAGGCACAACTTTAGTGTAGGTCCTGTCTGCACTTTTAGGCCAAAAGGGTCTAGCCTTTCCTAATTTTCATGTGTTAGTTTGCTTTATTCAGCAGTAGGGATGTGTCTCTTTCAGTGTACCAGTGCAAAGTAAACTTGCTATATGCCTCCCATCCACCAGCCCCTAGGCACTGATGGCAATCTACTGCTTCAGGGGAATAAGAAGTCAGCCCATTTATTGTTATTTCTCCCATGGAAATGACTTGCACAGAGCAAAGCTCACCAGGGTCCCCTCCTCTTTGCAGTACTCTCTGAGTTCCCAGCTTAGCGAGGTAGAGGCCCAGCCCAAAAAATAGTGTGAAGATGCAGGTCCACTCTTGGTTTGCCAACACTGGATTTGGAGCACCTGCTGTGAACTATCATACCTGTTGCACCATGCTGTTGGAGAGATCACTATCCACTTCAGCCATGGTAACGTGCTCTCAGTTATTGTCCCTTCATTAAACATTGCACTCTAATAACTGTAATTGGGTAGTGCTAAGCTAAGGCAGTGTCAAGGTTTAAAGCTGGGTTGGCTATTAAATGAACGACAGACGCTCTTTGTTAACTCCCTCCCTTCCCAAAATGGCAGGGGAAGGGAGAAAAGAGAAAGAGACTTATGGATTGGAAAAGCTAAACAGCTTTAATCTAACTACAATAACAATGTATAATAATAATAGGAAGAAATAATAATGAAATATATACAAATATATAAATACACACAAAACCAATATCGAGCTCCCTGCCTCCCTGATGACGAATACGTCACCTGGATGCTGCAGGGCACGCCCCAGGGAAGTCCTGGACTGTACTCAGCAGCAGGCAGGAACTGGATTCAGGAATGCATGTATCGGGATCGAAGGC
>VZSC01010152.1:389799-431533 GCA_013398225.1 Steatornis caripensis
AGCCTTATCACTGCTAGAAGCAGCTGCTGTCTGGAAAAACATGGAGTTAATTTCAGAGAGTGCAGCTTCTCAGGTGAGACTTAACTAAAAAGCAAAGTTACTAAAAGAAAATCGGTTCTGTCCTGGCCCAAACCGGGACAGGTAGATAGGGCTTGCTAATTTGTGTTCTCCATGCGGGAGTTAAATTGGGAAATAGGTAGTCTCTGAAAACATCATTTCACAGACCATCCTCAGACAGGTGCTGGCTGTGCAGGGTACAGGCGGCCTGCCCACAGCACATGCTGCTCAGTGTGCACAGCAAGGACGCCTGCACCCGGCCTGCACTGGCAGCTCCAGCTCCGCACATGCTCCGTCTGCCAGCCAAGTCCTGCTCACCCTCCAAGGCTTGTTTGTCTACCAGCAGCGCTCGGCTGCTGAGGCTGGGTGAGCTGCAGCATCTCTCAGGGCTGCTCACAGGCAACTCCACTCACTGAAGCCAGGACGTTTTTCAGAAGCTCAGTTAAGCTTCCAGGGATGTCATTTGAAGAGGGTCTATAACAAAGAGAATACACTGTTCCCGTCGGGTTAGTGAGAATGTCCTTGCCTTGACGACAACCTGCAGCCGTAAAGCGAGTTTAATTCACTGACAAGAAGACTGGTGACAGCTATCGTTGCATTGTTTACTGTAATATATGGAATTCTTTCCTGAAAACCCTGGAGATGGCATTTGTCTGGTCTGGTTGTAAATAATGAGATAGACCACAATGGATTTCAGTTCCTCGTCAGTGTTTGATCAGCACAAAGGTAAGTCGCCTGTAACTAATTTCAAAATCCTCTGGTCCTCCCATGCAAATGCACTAAGATTACTTGACAGAATGAATAACACGAATTTTTGGGAAGGACCAGGTCTCACGGAGATTTATTTTGCTTACACATGAAGGAATTTTCACCATCAGTTTTGGACATGGATATTTCAGCCTATTGCTACAGTGATTTTTAAAAATAAAAATTTTCAGCAGAACAGCAACAGCATCTGATTGCTCCTATGCTTAGCATTGAGGGATGTATGTATATATTTATTGCTTATATTATATATTGGTCATATTATGGATATATTTATATAAAAACAATTGCAATATTAGCAGAGAAGTTTAAAATGGAGTAAAAAATTATTTTTATAAGCCTCCTAGTTTGTATATATTACAAGGACTAGATGCTGACAAATGATTGACTTTGCTCCAGCAAAATCTTAGCTGTATATGTAAGTGTTGCCGTAATTGCGAATTTAAGATATCTTTAAAAGCCTCAACGTGAAGATTTTCTACATAGTAAGGTTGCTATGGAAATACAAATGTCTCTCTGTTGTCTGTCTTTAAGTTAAATGGTTGAATGTCATGTCTTTATTTGCCAATACAAGCTTTTATGTTTTACGGTTTAATCCACTACAAGGAATGTAGTGGCATTCTTTTTATGTTCCCAAAGCAGGAAGCTGTCATTGTTTGATTATCCGTGTTCCAACAAATTGGTCTTTAAGCCAGCTTGCCAAATAATTTGTGTGCAGTGGCCACAGTTTTCAATGGACACCTGCAAAGCGTCCAAGCTAACGTGGCCATGCTGTCCCCACAATGAAAGTGCTGACTGTAGAAAAAAGATGAAGGGCAGAGGAAAACAGATGCTGCAGTGCCTTTTGGGGGGACAGGTCCCACAGGTTGTACTTTTGTGCTTGCCTACACTTCTTTGGTGAACCTAAAATAAGTACACTCTATGTAAAGCAGTGGACTTACCAGCTGCCTTTCAGCCACAGTAGTGCTCAAAGCCTGAAGCACGTCTTGAGACACTGGTCTACATGAGCCCAGCCAGGACCTCACCTTGAGTAGGCGTGGAAGAGTGGGAAGCCATCAAGCAAAACTGTGTGACAAGAGACAAAAAATACTACCAGCAAGGATAAAGCAGGAAGGGAAGTGCAGTGAGAGAGCGGGGGTCTGTACTGCAGGAATAGAGACAGGTGCTCCTAGGCCACATGTGAATGATGTAAGCAGCATTTTCAGCAACGGGACAGAGGTGTGGGGCTGACTGAGCTTCTGCACGTCCAAACAGCCATTCTCAAGCTCTCCTTCTGCAGGCACTACAAGTACGCTTTGTGCCACGTGCCAACGCGGCAGTGCTCAGAGTGGGGAGAGAGAGGGGAAACCCTGCATGCTCAGTACTGTGGGGATGGGTGCCAGGGAGCCGATGGAAGTAGTGCCGGGAATGAGGCCGGAATATGACCAGGGCTGGGGAAGAAGTCAAGTCTCCAGAAGCATAGGGGAGCAGGCAGCAATGCAGGAAACCACTGACCCAAACCACCATCTCTGGATAGAAGTGAGAGAGTTCAGAGGCAGTATCAGCCTGTACCTCCCCTTGCTGCTAAACTGCTGCCCCTCCTCCTGCAAGGCCACTCTCCACACTGACCCATCCTTGTTCCTGTGCAGCATCATCTCCAGTCCCATGTCACACTCCACTCACAGCACCTCCCTAGAAAGAAGGTCCCCTCCAGAAAAATTCATCATCTCCCCTCCACCACCACTGCAGGGATGCTGGCTCATTAGATGATTTCTGGCTTACTGTTTTCCTTCCTTGCTAGCTGTGTGGGAGGCAGATAGGTATCAGGAGCAGACAACACACTAATGGGACACTGGACCCATTGGTTATCATGCAAAAAAAAAGCTCTATTCAAAATTTACGGCATATGGTGGGTTTTATCTAAGTAGAATTTTAATGTCTTGGCACATTAGTGATTTAAGCAAGCGTACTTTTTTTTAGCAAGGAGAAGGGGAATATCTTTTCATTGGAGCAATTTGTAACAATGGAAGAATACAGACTAGCTTTCAAACACACCAGACCTGTATCTGTTAGTCCGATAAAATAACCCAACCCTCCATACAAACCTTTTCTCCACCCTACACATCAGAAAACTCTCCCTGGTACAGATCAAAAAACCAGCATTCCAGGCTTGAAAAATCGTACTGTCTCCTTCCTATGGTACTGCTCATTAATATCTTAAAATACTTATCAATAGTAACAGCAGTAGCAATGTTGGACATAAAGAAGCCAAGTGACATCAGAAACCCCTCCCCTCCCAATACTGCTTGGTGCCATTTAAATGGGTGCTGTACGTGGCTTCAAATGTTTACCATTTAAACAGAGAAGTTAGACAAAAGCCTGAATCGGTACATTCACGGCCAGGCACACACAAGGATTATTACTTTGTTAAGCAATCAATAAATCCATAATGTTAGAGACCGAGTTACGATTTCCAAAAACTGCACTTATCCACCTCCCACTGATCCTTGACGCTGACATCCTGAAATCAAATAAACTGCCTGGTATTGTGCCCTGCCGACAAGCTGTGGGAAATTACATAAGGCTTTTGGCTACTGGTGGAGACAAGAGGGTTTATAGGAAACAGGGGAGTAAATTATATAGACAAATATTTCTTCTTCACAATGAACATAAAGTATCCTGTTATCCAGCCTTCAATTTTCAAAACAGTGTTTTAGCAAGGTCTAAACCAGTCATTGTCAAAACCACGCACACTAAGCTGCAGCAAATTTATTTAGACCTTAAAAGCCCAATGCAGGAGAAAGCATGCACCTATGTACATCTAACACGCACTTTGTAAAACAACACATCAGTCAACATGGCAAATTGCGTAAAACATGCATTCTTCATTGCAGTCAGAGGAGAATTAATGTCACAAGCAGTGTAATTTCATTGCCCTGAATCCTGTGATCATTCTGTATATTTCTTTAAATATCTCCTTTTCTGACCAAAAGACAATTACTTTGTCTTAAAGAAATGGCATGCTTTTAAAACACCAAAGCTTATTTCAGATAACTTAACTTTGATTATTTCTGAGAATTTTAGCTACAAAAGAAGATGTCACAACTCTGTATGTCATTTTGTCTTTGCTCACTAAGATTATTCCAGACCTTTCTACACCACTGTTGTGCCAGCCTACGGTTTCTCATTACCCTTGCTCCGTACCTGGGCTCTTAGTTGGACATAAGGCCTTCCTGAAGCTGACTGACAGCTTCCTTTCACTAGTAGCACTGCTATTTTCCAAAATAAAATGTAAATTAGATGGAGTGTCAAGCATTTGGCTGTTCACAATCCGTTTATCCCCTGTGGTGCTGGTGACCCAGCTGCAGCCAAGCTCCCCAGCAGTGTAAGCCCACAGAGGGGGACACAAGTGCTCAGTACTTCGGTGTCACCTTCTGCAAAACACCCACTCTCCTCATTCCTCTTCTGTCCAGGGAGGTGTCTGCAAAAATAAGTGGTCTACAAGCTTTGCGCCCTCAGTCCTTGGCACGGTAAGGTGGAGAAAGACTAAGTGGGAGTTGTGTCACCTGGAGCCAAACACATGCATCATAAATGACATTCAAGACCTCCTGGCATTTCCTGCTCCCTGTCATGTGAATCACCAGAAGACCACGCATCTGTTTTCCTCCTCACCCCACACACAAAGCCACCAAGGTCGTGTTAAAGACACCCCACTCTCCTGATTTGAGCTAGGAGAGAACCAATTTTCTTTTTAGTAATTTTATTTTTATGTTACATCGCTTCTAAGAGACTGCACTCTGAAATTAACAGCGTATTTTTCAGAGAGTGTCTGCTTCTAGAAGTGATAATGCTTGAGTAACAGTAGGAACAGTATGCAGAAAGGCTCTTGCTCATAGTTATTCCTATGGAAACCAAGGTCACTGCTTGGTTCCATTAAACTTCTTACATGCTGTAGACGAGAAAGTGGAAAAGGGGTCAGACCTATGACCCTCCTACAGGCAGGAGCAGGCTGGACAGGTGGCCCAAACCTGACCCATTGCAGTGTTCCATCCCGTAGGCATCACACCAAGCTGAGGGAACACAAGGGTCAGGCTCTCTTCTTCTGTGGCCAGCGTCCGAGGAGGACTCCGTCTGTTTCTTCTGTCTTTGATCCCAACCTGTGCGTTCCCGAATCCAGTTCTTGTCTGCTGCTGAGTCCAGGCTGGGGCATTCCCAGGAGCAGTCCTGCAGCATCCAGGCTGATGGGATCATCATTGTGGGAGCTCAATATTCGTTTTGTATACATTTGTATAGATTTCATTATTTTTTCTATTATTATTATTATACATTTTTATTATAGTTACATTAAAGCTGTTTTAATTTTTCCAACTCATAAACCTCTTTCCCTTTTTCTCTTCCCCTTCTGGGGAGGGAAAGGGTTAATAGAGAGCATCTGTCACCCAGCTTAATAGCCAGCCCAGCCTTAAACTCTGACACCCACTTGAAATCATCTCACCCTGCAGAAACAGAATTAGTGTCAGTCTACTTTATGTCAGATGCACAATATGGGCACTTATCAACTCCTCCCGGCCCAGTCCCCCTTGCCAGTAGGGTGACAAGGTCCCTGATCCACCTGCCTCTCCTTGCTCTGATAGCTAGGACTCATGGGTGGGGAAGTGTGAATCTTGGATGTGGCTTCATGCTACCATCCATTAACAAGAACAGAGCTCGTGTTCTACGAGAGCAGGCACAGGGAATACTTCTTTGTCCATTCATCCAGCCAGCCATCCATTCATTCAGAGTTTTGCTTCCTCTCATACAGGAGGATAATTGCTCTGAGGAAAGCAGATTCAGCCCATCACAAGCAAAGGCACAGAGGAGAAGATGTTTTGGTTTTAGTTAGATGAAAAAGGGCAGAGGGAGTTGGAAACCCACATGCAGGTGTGCATCCATGTCCTCATCTTCCTGCCATCCTGCCTTCTGGGTAAGCAACTGCTGTGCTCGGGAGATGGAGAGTTTCCTTTTGTGGCTGGATTTCTCTGCTTCTGACTCACAGCAGAAAAATTTTAGAGTAGTTACAAGGCTAAACAGCAAAAAGTACAAAATTTATATGTGTAATGTATAGAAGGAGGTGAGGGTCACTTTGACCACCTGTCTGTCCCATTACATCTAACGGTTTCTTTCCCAATGCCAGCAGCATCTTCTCTGTACCATTCCCATATAATAACCACCACGTGCAGCTGTGAGAGGAGTTGTGTCAGTGCTCATGGCTGGCACATCCTGTGTACCCCTAGAGACTGGCCAAGAGAGCAACACAAGTGATGAACCTCCTTGCCTTCTGCCCGGCCCGTACTGCCCTCTCTTTCAGTAAGGGACTAGCTCAGACCTGACTTTGTTTTTAACATGTCTTTGCTGAGTACACCGATTGTGAGAGCAGTCTACAGATCTGGCATGATAAGGAAATCTGATTAACGGGTCAGTGGTAAAGTCACTTCTTTTTTCATATACTAGTCACTGATGATTAGTCTCCAGAAGCAATGACTCTTAGTCTCACCTGATCTCCCAAGCGCACAGGTCAAAGCTTCTGAGCCAAATGAATGGTTCTCTCAGCAATAAACTCGCCAATAGAATAAAAATCAAGTTAACATTTTTCATTTAAAAATTTTATCAAATGAGTAATTTAGATCAGCTAGAAGAAAGAAATTGAATTCTCTTCAGTTGAGTAGGGATGGAGAAGGAATCTGTGCAGTTGGGAAGCCAGATTTAACATCGGCTTTCTAGTTTTTCCAAGCCCACAGCCAGAGCACCAGCTTTGACAGACTCGCCTTTCCCTGGATAAAAGCTGATTATGTTTCCATGGCAGCCAAGTTTTGAAGTTGAGAGTGGTGATTGCATCCTGAGGAGAGAAGGTCACATGTAGTGAATTACACTGGGCTGTAAACCCCAGCATGGAGTTCATGTGGGTTTAGCTGTGACAGCGTCTGATCACAACATGAATAGTTTGGCTATTCAAAATTATCTTTAAAGATCTTCTATCACTCAAAAAAAAATGGCAATGTTTAACATATAATTTATATCAATGTCTTAATAATAACGCATTATTTGCTTATGAAAAAGACTTTTTACTAACTTTTCAAATTCTCTTTAAACCATGTCCCTTTTTCCTGCACAGCTTCCATAGTTATGCTATCTCCAGAAGACATGACCATAAGGGCAAGTCACCAGTCACTTAATCTGTCTTTCCTTTGATCAACTCTCTAGTACGATTTAGGCATCAGTTTTACTTTCTCCTGCTAACAAGGAAGGGCAGTGGCTGGACAAATGTTACACACTGTAGCTCTGACCCTCAACCACAGTGAACAGCACAGTTCACTGCTGTTGTACTTCTTTTTGAGCAAATAGAGATCAGATACTCTTTTTAAAATTAAGCATGAGACTGTGGCTGACTAACAATATATATCTAGAGCATTTTACCATTACGTCAGATTTGACTCTGCACCAAAAAATAAACTTTTGACTCATGTAGTTAACAGGTTAATAGTCCGCTCAAAGCCAAAGGAAGCATAGGCAAGTGGAGCATGGGATTGCCAGTCTGGAAGGAACTTAGAACAAAGAAGGAAAGAAAGAATCATTTCTTTAATTGAAGAAAAATCTGAAGAGTGTTCAAGAACAGGTCCTGCAAGGCATCTGCTTTAAATAATACCTCATACTGCATTTGCCAAAGAAAATAAACCTCTCCTAGGTTCCAAGCAATAGTCCACTTTTCCTTTTTGCGGGAATTACTAACACAAACCATTGCTGCCAGAAGTTCACCCTCATGAGAAGAGACCAGCGCAAGGGTAACACTGAAACTGAAAACACCACTGTCCTGACTATCGTCCTGTCTCACAGAAGTGCAGCCAGCAGTATTATGAGCTAGTTCAGTTATTAGTTCATTGTTTCTTAAATCATGTTACATTAATGTTAGTATGATTTCTTACAAGAGGTGGAAACTTTCCAGAAGTTTTCTTATGTCCTCTCAGTGTCTTATGTCTGACAGTTTTTAGAAGAAGTTATGATGAAAAACAAGTTCCAGGTTACTAACAGAAACCGCAGTGCCGTTTAGATACGCTTTGTTCCACCTCGAGTTATATAGTCATAAAAAGTCAGTGAAATAAGTGTCATTATTTTCACTGTTAATCATTTGTACTTGCTCTCCACTTACTCACAGACATACTCCTCCCCTGCAGGTGATGCAGCAGAAGAGATTGACCTGACTGTCGTTTACCAAGCAGCAGCTAATGGCGATGTGAACACACTAACTGCAGTGATCCGAGAAGATCCTTCCATCCTGGAGTGCTGCGACAGCGAGGGTAAATGAAGAATAAGCTTGTTCTCAGGGGATTAGTTGCTTCAGCTTGCAATTAAATTTCCCAATTTTTTATCCTGATTTTTGTGCTACTATATTTAGTAGCAGAATATGGGCAATTTGAGTTATTCTTCTGAAAACCCACTGGAAATGCTGTTTCGATAATTCTTTCCCCCTGTAATTGTAAGATTTTTTATATGGATACAAGTAAGTTGTTTTGCTATAATCAGACAGTATTTTATAATTAATGTATTTTATCTTCTTTAGAGAGATGCTGAGAAATTGTTGTCATTTCAGGGAAGGAAAAATAATATTTTTAATCGAAGCCAAATGCTATACATTCTGCAAATCTCTAGAATAGAGCATTCCACTTTAAAAGTATGTGTATAGACACAGTTCGAACGATTTTGTCATGCAATTGCTTGCCAAAGGATTGGTTGTACAATGTGCAATGATCTACATCATCTGTTCTATCTGTGAGTCTGTCCTCATTTTCCTTTTGTATTCAGGTTACTATTTAATGCTATTACAAAGTGCGGTCTGTTGGCTGGGTTTTATACGCATCTATTTCCCAAGTGAATTAGAGCCACAGATCTCTGGAAGCTTCTCTCAAGGAAGACTTTGTATATTCAAAAGTAATTTTTTATTGTAGTGTCTTTCAAAGGGTCCATATGAGCACTGTCTATTTTAATCTTTACCAGCTTTTACCAAGTTACCAACTTTTCCTACACTTTAAACCAGACATCCTAACTGTTATCTATAAAACATCTATTGGTCAGTAGGGAAAATCCTTAATCAAGCTAAAATATGCTCTCAGTCCAGACCTTTAATGGGAGAGGGACTAGGTATGAAGAGCAGCGGGTGGAGAAAAACTGATCAGCAAACGGAAGTATTTCAGCTCCAGAATAAAATTGTTTACTAGGTTGTACATACAAATGTAACTAAAGATCAGTCTTGTAAGACAAAACATATGGCTCATATCCTGCACATATGGCAGAGTCTGCATAACATCAGGTTGATTAGCGTGCATTTGCTCAGCAATTTGCTCATTGAATCCAGTAAGAATTATTATCCTTCAGTTGTGTCTGAAGTTTCTAGTGGTATTACAGTTTCTAATACTCATGTTTATTCCCAGCTTAGTAATTTTAAATCGCTTTATCAAATTCTGCAGGAAAATCTCTTGCTGTTACTTAACAGTTAACAGAATGGAAGGAAGAGGAAGCAATTAAAAGACAGCATAATACTTCATGATGAAATTTGAGAATTAGATTTGAAAGTAGATTTCAGGTTTACTCCAGTACATATTTTCTTTGCAGAATATAAAATAAGTTCACGTGACAACAGAAAAAAATAATATTCTAGAGCAAATACAGTCTTTAAAAAAAGTTGTTGCCAAATGTATCAGGTTTGTGCAGCAAGGTTTTGGTAGCAGTGGGGCTACGGGGGTGAATTCTGTGAGAAGCTGCTAGAAGCTTCACCTGTGTCCAACAGAGGTGATGCCAGCCGGCTCCAAGGCTGAGCCCATCAGCCACAGTGGTAGCGCCTCTGGGATAACATAGTTAAAGAAGAGGGGAAAAAACTGCTGCAACACCAGTAACAGCAGCTGCAGAGAGGAGTGAGAATGTGTGAGAGGAACAACTCTGCAGACACCAGGGCCAGTGGAGAAGGAGGGGCAGGAGGTGCTCCAGGTGCCAGGGCAGAGCTTCCCCTGCAGCCCGTGGTGCAGGCCACAGTGAGGCAGGCTGTCCCCCTGCAGCCCATGGAGGTCCATGGTGGAGCAGATCTCCACCTGCAGCCCATGGTAGACCCCACGCCAGAGCAGGTGGGTGCCTGGAGGAGGCTGTGACCCCGTGGGAAGCCTGTGCTGGAGCAGGCTCCTGGCAGGAGCTGTGGCCCCATGGAGAGAGGAGCCCACGCTGAAAAAGGTTTGCTGGCAGGGCTGTGACCCCGGCGGGGACCCACGCTGGAGCAGTCTGTTCCTGAGGGACTGCACCCTGTGGGAGGGACCCATGCTGGAGCAGTTCGTGAAGAATGGCAGCTCGTGGGAAGGACTCACGTTGGAGGGGTTCATGAGGGACTGTCTGCCGTGGGAGAAACCCCACGCTGGAGCAGGGGAGGCATGTGAGGAGCCCTTCCCGCCTGAGGAGGAAGGAGTGGCAGATACAATCTCTGGTGAACTGACTGCATCCCCCATTCCCTGTCCCCCTGCGCTGCTGAGGGGCGAAGGAGGAAGAGACATCTGGGAGCGAGGGGACTGGAGCCTGGGAAGGAGGGAGGGGTGGGGGAAGGGGTTGTTAAGATTTGGTTTTATTTCTCACTAAGCTAATTTCCCCAAGTCAAGTCTGTTTTGCCCATGACGGTGATCTCTGAGTGATCTCTCCCTGCACTTACCTCAACCCATGACCCTTTTGTTATATTTTCTCTCCCTTGTCCAGCTGAGGAGGGGGGTGACAGAGCGGCTGTTGTGGGCAGCTGACCTCCAGCCAGGGTCAACCCACCACAGTCCTTTTCGGAACCTAAACAAGGACATGAGGAATCCAAGACAACGATGTAGTTGGGCAAAACGTGGATTAAACAATGTTAGCGAGCGGAATGGTCGTGGGGAATTTCTGCTGTGATCGTGGTGAAGGGATGAGGGGTGAATTGTGTGTAAATTGTCCACTTTGGTTTGGTGTTGTGATGATGGTATTTGGTTTTGATGTGGTGAATTCTTTTTTGTTGATGTGAGTGAAGTTTGCGTGATGAATGTGGATTTTAATGATAATTCTGAAATAGCGATTCGCAGAGGCGAGAAGAGGAATGTATTGGGTTTGCGTGGCAAGGTTTTGATAGCAGGGGGGCTACAGGGGTGGCTTCTGTGAGAAGCTGCTAGAAGCTTCCACCAGCCGGCTCCAAGACAGACCCACCACTGTCCAAGGCCAAGCCCATTAGTGACTGTGGTAGCGCCTCTGGGATAATGTATTTAAGAGGGAAAAGTTGCATGGATCAGAGCTTGATTTCATAAACCTTTCGAATACATAGACAGAATGAAGTTGGGGTTTGAGAAAATTAGCCAAGCACATCTGGCTACCAGTCACTCTGAAGAATATCAGCCTCCAAAACGGTGTACAAAGCCAAGAGTTCATTTTGGGCGCTAGTCAACAGAAAAGCACTTTTACCTCCAGAAGTAGAGTTAATGAGGCAAGGCCTTTGCTAATGAAGTCATGCTCTTTTTAAAGCCAGTGGTCAGTAACTGGCATAGCAGTTACTTCCTGCCTGCAAAAAGATGAGTACAACTGTTGGACAGTTGTCAGAGAAAGGATTTGTTAATTTGCCAGTGCTAACATTAGCAAATAAGAAAATATCTTTATCTTACAGCTTTGACAAAATAAAAATTGTAAAAGAGCGTCTGACTTTCTTCCCCAGGTTGCACACCTTTGATGCATGCTGTGTCAGGACGCCAGGTTGATACAGTGAAGCTTCTGTTGAAGATGGGAGCCAATATTAATACTCAAGATGCTTGTGGACGTACCAGTTTATCTCTGGCAACTTACCTGGTACCAAGACTTGGGGGAGAAGGATGGAAAGATAGATGGGAGTGAAGGGACTAAATGTGCAGACCAAATAAGATTTCTGTTTAAACTGCAGAAAGAAAATAAGTACAAAACATTTGGTTCTAGACAACAGTGAAATTGTAAACTTTACTATAATGCAAAGCTGGAGCAATGATTATTAGAAAAGGAACAGGACTCCTGTCAGAGTGTCCTTTCTCTTTCAGGTTGTAAAATCAGTTTATGGTATCTCACTAGGGATCTCACTAGATCCGGAGTCCTCTGTGTGATTTCAAGAAAGCCACTTGTTTCTGTGCACTGGAAAGTCACCTGTTGTTCTTAATATGCAGATTACCTTCTCCCCTCCCACTGTCAGCATCAGATTTTTATGCTCCAGAGAGGGCATTCCTATCTCAAATTCTGGTGGTCAGCAGGTATGTTTTCCTGTGTACCACATGAGCCAGAGCATTGCTTTTTTCCGTCATAGTGCTGGACCTTGAATGGCCGGGTTAAGAACTTAAATTCAAGGTGCTGCAGGTGCCAGTGTAGATGCTCAGACCGTAAGCAATCCAATCCCCCAATAAACCCACATGCAAGTGATAGTAGAGGCAGACATCCCATTGTGAAGTTTGGAAAGGGAGGTGTGGTGCTCTCTGTCTGAAATACACAAGGATGGTCCTCTTCTCCTTAGTGTTCTGCTCCTCACTGGAGGAAATTAAGGATTCAGAGAGAGAGGATGGGGACCAAGTTAGTTGGGCGGAAGGGTTGATCATGGGCTTCTGTTATTAGCTGGACAGAAAGAAGGAAGGAATGTTCACCCATGCTGCACAGTATGAGTTATGGCTGGATGACCGCCAGTTCATTTAAACAGATACCGTAGCAGCCTAATTAAATCGCTTCCCTTGCATCTCTTTTCTTCCTTTTTCTTCCTGCTAATTCAAGACAAAAACAATGTTCCTGCTCAGCTATGCGATATTCAGCCAGAAAATAATTGTAGAAAATAGCAAACCAGGCGGTCTCGTTCAGTGCAAGGAGCATGCCCCATTTACTTCAGAATAAACATTTCCTCTGCCAGATATTTTTTTAAAAATCCCATAATTAGTGTCATGCTCCTTTCTTCCTTCCTCTTTTCCCAGAGGGGAAAAAATATTCTTTGGAAAAAAAGAAATTACTGGAAAAGATCTAAACCACCCAGGCTTTGAAGTTTCCATTTCTGTTTCTGTAATGGATATAATTGGAGGTCGAGTGAGCATTTGGCTGTGATGTCTGTCCAGAGAACTGAATTCAGCAGAGCTCCACAGTCACAATCACTGCAGAATTCGGTGGTCTTGTACTTCCACCAGGAGCTGCAACAGAGATGTTCTGATTCCATCATTCCACACCTTTTCCCTATAAATGCTAGCAATGTCAATCTGACGTAGTTTATACAGGAGGGAATGGTCTTTATTGATTGCCTGCAGAGGTTTGAATAGAACACTTAAACACGTGTTTGACTTCCCTGGGACTTGAGTATATGCTGAAAGATTTATGTAGTCACAACAAGACTGTTACTTGGTTTTTTGTTGAGGCAATCAACGAAGGTTTTAGTCCAAGACTGATGCATCCCATCTGTTTTGATGTTGTTTTCAGTCTAACATTATCGCTAATTCAAACTTCTCCAACAATGTTTATAAGACCACAGTCTTAAGGATTTTTCTATTGATTTGCCATCCCTGCTAAAATCTCATAAAGGAAGTGAGATTAAGTGCTCATATACTTGGTTTAACCTAGCATAATTAAATACACATGCAGGAATATGTGTAACATTTGTTAGTGACAGAAGAATTAGCAGGTTTTTAATCACTGTTTACTCAGTTGGTACTTGCCACAGCTGCAGAAAAAACAAAATGCAGTGTAAAGAAAACACCTTATCACAGAAATGAATGATTAAGCTAGTTTGAGACTCAGACTCCAAAGGGGAATCATTGCCAGTGCTGGCAGAAACAGTTAAAGTCACATACAAATGCCAGAACCACCAAGGACAGATCTGGCCTGATGCATTTCACTTACTTCTTTGACATGGTCTAATTTCTTTTTCAGGGCTGGCTGGAAGGCTGTGTCAGCCTGCTCAGAAATGGTGCTAAGCAGAACATACCCGACAAAAACGGGAGGTTGCCACTACACGCTGCTACTGCAGAGCCTGATGTGAGGTATGTCCCAGGCTCCAACAGGATTAGCTGGTTGAATCTCAACAGGTAGTCACCAACAAAAGCTACCCAGAGTGAAGGGGAGCCTGAGCCAGGAAGGTTAGCTGTGACAGTTAGACTTGTGACTTGTTCCTTTTTATAGTGTTTATCATAAAGTGGGTAGAGAGAAGGAAAAGCATTGTACAACACTTGTGTAGCAGAGACATATGGCCGAGTAAGGTGAGGAGCCTGCTTTAAGATCACAACAGCAGGAGGGGAAAGAAAGATTGTAATAGAGGTTGAAACCCTGGTTTCCCCTGACCAGTTACCTTTCTTCCACCTCTCCACAAGCAATATTGCAAGCTCCTTCTCTGGACTTCTCCTCCAAGTAGCACGGAAAATGTGAGAAAAGCTTTCCACACAACAACCTTACTGAGAGCCCCTACTGTAAAGGGGAAGCTGAAGTTTGGTGTACTGGCTCGCAAGTCTTATGAGGAGCAGCTAAGGGAACTGGGGTTGTTTAGCCTGAAGGAAAGGAGGCTGAGGGGAGACCTTATCACTTCTACAACTACCTGAAAGGAGACTGTAGCAAGGTGGGGGTAAGCCTCTTCTCCCAGGTAACAAGAGACATGGCCTCAGGTTGTGCCAGGGTAGGTTGAGATGGATATTAGGAAAAATTTCTTCACTGAAAGCGTTGTCAAGAACTGGATCAGGATGGCCAGGGAAGTGGTGGAGTCACCATCCCTGTAGGTATTTAAAAGACTGTGTAGATGTGGTGCTCAGGAACGTGGTTTAGTGGTGGACTTGGCAGTGTTAGGTTAACAGTTGGACTTGATGATCTTAAAGGTCTTTTCCAAACAAAACAATTCTATGATTCTATGATTTTTAACTACTTTTACTGAAGATGGAGCAACAACTGCAGAGTGTCTTCACAAGAAGTCTTAAGAAAGATCATATTTGTCTCTTTCCAGCCTGTGATAATCAGAAAGTTTAACAAATTTTGATTTATACATCTGAATAAGTTCAGTCAAAAAACTCTCCTAAGTAAATCATGTCTGGAGGGATAGCAAGACATTCGAGACAAGTAAAACATTCAGTACATACAAAATGTTCATTGACTTAATCACTGAGTGTACGGTTTTGCTGCTGTTGCCATATCAGACCAGCTTATACCTCTGCGCATTTCTGCTGATCTTGCTCTCCAGCCTTTTTTAACAGCTTTATTAATTTGCCACTTCATCATTGCTTTTCATGCATCACTTGGAGAGAATAGTCTCAGGTTTCTGAAAAAGTATGGGTCACTATCATTAAACAAAGCCTCCAGAGAAAGAAGACATTGTTTGTACAACACTGCACATGCTGCTACTTGTAAGGAAACAGCAATCTGCTTTACCAGCAGCACACAGGGTTCTGTGAACGTTTTTCACTTTCTCCATAGATACAGGCAGACTTTTGCACTGCACAGTTTACGAGTTGCTCAATTCCTTTTCCTCTATCTTCTCACTGCATTTACCCCATGCCCAGAAGACATGCCTGGAGGACTGAGGGGGAGGCTTTTCCGGCACGGTCATTGTCACTCTCCTGAATTCTGTGTCATTGTGAAAAGGGTATATGCAGTGGCCAGCTATGAAATGCTTTTTCAGCTGAATTTGAAAGCTGGCAGCCTGCTGCTACAACCCTGTGTGCTGGAGGCAGCACATGGACCACATGGAAAGCCAGAGATATTGATCAGCCAATTTCTGTATTGATTTGATAATGGATTTATGTGCTTCAGTGCCTCCAGAGAGCCTAAGAGGAAAGGTGGAAAGAGAATCACAGACTTCCTGATCTATGCCTTAAAGTGTAGACCTCAGAGAAATCGCAGCTGCATGGCTTATTTGAGTCATAGCACTTATGCTGCTATAATGGTCTAATGATATAGGTTAGCCAGGGTTTGTTGTTGATAGCGCTTATGCAGCTATAATCGTCTAATGATATACGTTAGCCAGGGTTTGTTGTTGATAGAGCTTTTACACTCAAAGATTGACATTTCCTTCACATACACTTGTTTCATTGATTATATCAGGGGTTACCTACAGAATCATGTATCAGACTCTAAGTGATAGATGGGGTTTACAAGTGTATTGTGGTTATCTCACTTTCTTTCTTCTCACTAGGCCATTTTAGCCCAGACTTGTTTTCAGATTCTGAATTTCTGAGATTGTGAGTCATTGTGCCAAATGTCCACAAAATGTCTCTTCCTTTTACAAATTTTGACCAAACTAATCACAGCAATCCTAAAATGTCATCCTTTTCAGAGTTCCTATAGCATGACTCTTTTACCATAGAATCATAGAATGGTTTGGGTTGAAAGGAACCTTAAAGACCATCTAGTTCTAATCCCCCTGCCATGGGCACGGACACCTTCCACTAGGCCAGGTTGCTCAACGCCTCATCCAACCTGGCCTTGAACACTTTCAGGGAGGGGGCATCCACAACTTCTCTGGGCAACGTGTTGCAGTGTCTGACCACGCTCATCACAAAGAATTCCTTCCTAATATCTAATCTAAACCCACCCTCTTTCCATTTAAAATCATTACCTGTTGTTGTATCACTACATGCCCTTGTAAAAACTTCCTCTCCACCTCTCTTGTAGGCCCCCTTGAGGTACTGGAAGGCTGCTATAATGTCTCCCAGGAGCCTTATCTTCTCCAGGCTGAACAACCCCAACTCTTTCAGCCTGTTTTCACAGGATAGGTGCTTCAGCCTTCTGATCACCTTCATAGCCGTCCTCTGGGCTTGCTCTAACAGGTCCATGTATGTCATTATGCCATTTGTTGTGTGACTCAGAAAAAGAGGCATAACATCGCTTTTCTACAAGTACTTGTATCCATATACAAATGGATTTGAAGTCCTAGCAAAGCACTGGGGTCTGCCCAGTCTTCACCCTTTAGGGATATTCCCGCTGGAAAAAAATCAGATTTGGACTTCTGGCACCTGAAGCTGGCATTATCAACAGATAAGCTTTTCATGTGCAGAATTGGACAAATCGTCCTAAACAGTTGTAAACGTGTGTGTTTCTTTAGAATAGTTTTCATTGTCTAGTTGTTTATTATGGGGGAAGAAAAAGGAACAAATTTGTCATGCAACATTCTCAACTTGATCTGATCCACGGACCTGAGCACAGTTCAATCCAGAAAACATACTGGAAGTTGTTGAAGATTGTCCTGATGAAAAGCAGATTTTCATTGTCTCCTATGCATGGGAATAAATGCATGGTTGTATATATTTTTCTGCGCATTATCTGTACACTTACCAGAGTTCCCTCCTTGATGCTTCATAATCCTTTAATTTCCTTGCAAAACAGCATGTCTTTTGAATGTCCATGTTTTGAAGGTTTCTAGCTAACTCACACTTCAGATGAGCCACAGATTTGCATTACGATCTTTTTGAGGCATCCACTTTTGCTAGAATCATAAGAACTGTATATCCATGTTGGGATCTATGATATTTGGCTTTGTTACAGCCTGTAACAGGATGGTCCCTTTCATTTCCATGGTCCATCCGTGTACATGATCCAAACTCTTAACATACTACTATAAAACACACCATCTGTGCAAAACCAATAGTAATTTCAGAACATCTTCATAGGATACCAAAGTAAAAGAAAAGCAAAATCCATACAGTGTTAAAAATATTGCACTTGAATAATATTTCATGTAACTATTTTATTGTAGCTTTTCCCTCCACCAGAGGGGAGTGTTTGTAGTCTGATGTTCTATAAAATATGAACTAATATGTTGCTAATAACATTTTATACCATAACAAGGGCCCTATCCCGGCAGACACACTGTAAAGCCTTGTAAAATACTATTGGTTTGTGTGTGTGTAAATATATAGTATGCATATGTACGCACACACACAAACATGTACACAACATCACATTACCCAAAGAGTTAAGGAAAATTAAAAATCGTTCTAGAAACTGGTCATTAGCATTTCTGTTTATTTAAAACTTCATAAAATAGGATGATAATTAATTGCTAAGCTACTGAAAACTGCACACATGTATAGTATTATACACTCTGAGTCTAGCCTGGCAGTCAGCACAAGAATTCTTCCTAGTGGATCTGCTTTTAATTTCCAGCACTAAACTTCTGTTGTTACAGTAAGCCAGAAAGTCTTATTTGCTTTTCTAGTATCACAAAGCTCAGACCTAAGATTCTGACCTGTGCCCATTGCTAATGCTGATTTTTCTTGAAATTGCATGTTTTGTTTCTCAAAAAATGTCAATTTTTCAGGTTTAGTCAGGAGTACTGCACACTGATTATGTCATTGCTTCTGCAGGCTTCTGAATGTGCTCCTGCAGCAGTCAAATCTTAGTGAAATTAATCATCAGGATAATGAGGTGAGTGAGCTTGTGTTACAAGTCACAGTCCCAGGCTCTGGGGGCATACAGGTCATGCGGTTCAGAAAGAGTCCATTGTGCTATCAATTTTATGATGAGAGTATGCACTAGTCAAAAATTTCTATAACACTTCTGCTGAACTCTGCAAAGTTGTATCTCATTTTTCCTACTATACATGATGCACCTTTAGGCTAATAAACCTGCTCCGTATACTGCCAACAGTGACGCACCTTGAATCAGTCTCTTAACTCATTTGCCAACATTAATTGCTTTTGATTCTTCTGAAGTTAGATACTGGACTAAATCTTCATCTTTACCAGTCATCCCATCATTAAAGCACTGTTCTCAGGAAAAACATCAGAAAGCCGGTATTACACAGAACAGCCATGGAGCTACAAAAATTTATGCTATCCTCTGATCCTTAAATAATTGTGTCCTGTATATATATATATATATATGTGTATATATATATATGTATGTGTGTGTGTCCCCTGCATATATATACTGTACGCAGGAGAGTGTTAACTTCCCAAATGTGGTGTTCTCCAAACAGAGAAGCCAAGACACAAGAGATACTCTGGATGTCTTTTCATATGTTTCTCTTCACTCTAAAAGTTGCTCAAGGATGCGTCTCTTCTGCATGGTGCCAGAACCGCCACAGGGTTGTTAATTTTCCCTCTTCCCATGAACCTTCCTTATCCACTGGATGTTTTGCAGACCCTGATCACAACCACCTAAACCAGAGTATGCTTTGTCTTGGTGTAGAATTATGTTGTTAATGAATTGCATGGAACCGTAGATCGTAATTTCAAGCCATAATGTTTTGCTGTAATGTATCACTACATGCAATCTGGAACTTTTATTCCATCTCACTGTGATTTGGCACTGGGAAGATATTTGTTCAGGTGTCAGTACTAAGCCCTGAATATTCATGTTTTCTGAATAATGTGGATCCTCACAAATGATTGCAGGTAATAAAGCTTCCTCTTGGCATAAGTAAAACCCTTCAGTTTTCCCATCTCACAATTGAGAAAAACACCCCAGTAAATGCACAAGTGTGTAAACAGCAACAAATACATCTGGAGGTTTCATAGTTTTCACAACCATGGCTTTCTGTGGCTTTACTTATGAAGCCTATGAGATGACAACATGAAGAAACATTCCCTGAAAAGCCCAAATCTGGGCTAAACAGGTGTCATGCTGTATTTCCTACAGCAATTTCTTGCTTTTTCTCCTTTTATGTCCCCTGTTGCTCCTTACTTTTTCTAAATCTGCAATTGTTTAGGTGTCTCACCTTTAGTATTACATGCTGCTGGATCTTCAGCTGTGATGGTTCTGGTATCACTTTCATGCTCCGTAGTCTATCTACAGGCAGCAGTTCATCTACAGACACCACTAAAGGGTGTTATCACCATGCACAAATCATCTGATATGTGGGCTAGGCCCCAGCCACTGCCCGCTGTAGCAGGCCCACACGTGTGAGCTGCCATTACAATCAGCTCAATGCTCTTTGCTCAGTTGAGTGCTCAGAAAGGACATGTGGAATGTATAAATTATTAGAAAAGAAATAGAGAACAAAACAGGAAGCAGCATTATGCTCTGTCTGAATCCTTGATACACCTGCGTCTTGAATGTCGGCTGCAAGAGTAATCTGAAAAAGGATATACAAGAAAAGGAACAGAAAAGGGCTATGAAGATGGTAACAGTTATAGAGTACCTTCCTTTCACGGGCAGGCTAACAACTAGAACAAACTAACTACAATAGGACTTTCAGCTTGGCAACCATGTCAGAGGGGTGATATACAAGTCCATGGTATCATAAATTGCATGGAGAAGATGAAGGGAATTAACTGGTTTTTACATCTAAAATTATGGTGACAGCTACAGAAATTATCAGGTAGCATCTCAAAAGAAAATGAAAATAATTACTATTTTAGAAAACGTATCATTACCATGTGGAGGTCTGAATGTCACAGGAAGCCTTTAGCCTGGTTACCAAATATGAGGTGACTGTATATCATCAAGCCTTTTTTCTTACGTTCTCTCCCTAAGCATCTGCTTCTGACCTTTCTGAGCTGTGTCCCTGTACTAGAGAGATCTTTGATCCCTACCCAGAGTTCTCACACTCTTATGTTACAGCTGACTCTGCTGGTTACCACAGTAGCAACAGAGAGAAAGTTGATTTTTCAAGGATTTTTTGTCCGTATCAATGGACTGAGAGTGGAGGACAGAAAGCTGACCTCGTACATTGTAGCTTCTCCTCTTTCAGTGATTTTTCCTGCTCTCCAGGACTAGGAGTGAGGACCCGTTTCCCAGCTGGAAATCACTTTACTGAAGCATTGATTCACAACAGTCACAGCTACTGAATGTGCATCAACAGTACTAATTCCCTTGTGTCAAAACCTTGGTCCACTGACATCAGTGGCAGAGCCCCCATTAATTTCAGTTAGGGCAGGATTTTACCCTCGTTTTTGGTTTTACAAGACCAAAACCCTCATGATTAAGCTTTGTAAACCCTAACTAAAACCAAAAGTGCTCTTGTTCAACTGCTCTATTTTGTCATCACCTATACTTAAGCCATCTGGTGACCTGGAAAGCTTCGTAAGATACCTGGTGAGTGAGAGAAATTAATGTTAGGGCATTCAAGCTTTCAGTTGGAAAATCACAGTTAACAACTTTCACTATTAATGCACTGATAAGCTGCCTGCATCTATGTTTTACAGCTCATACTTTATCTGAGTGATTGCCAATTGGCTTTATGGGGTTCTATGTCTAATTTTAATTTCTTTTCCGCTCCAAATTTTTTGCTTTTTATCATTTTGGAAACGAGGCAAGACCCTTGAAATGCATTTTCCCTGATAAAACATAATAAACAACACCTGCTCAAAGTAAAATGTCACCACATCTGAACACTAGCAATTTTTAAGAAACACATTGAATGAGTAACTTTATAGAGAAAATCAGTAATGTTATGGATGTACAGTAAAATATAGGTGTGTATAACAATGCTGATAAAGGTGCAAATACAGGCCATGAATTCTCTGATCTACCAAGACTGACTGAACACGCCTAAGGTGGAATGAAAATGCAGGTCAATAACTTACTATTTGCTTTGTTTTCTCCCTAAACAGTAAATATGATATGTTTATATTGTGACTTTTCTGTTGACATCACTGGGCCAGTTCCTTAGCTTGCTGATTAGTGCCAGATAGAATCCTAGCTTATAATACTTGTTTTGGATCAAAGATACGACCTAAAATAAACATCACACTGTGTCGTGTCAAAGCACCAGTCTAAAACAGGTTTTTCTCACAGAATCCAAACTGAGCACTGAGGAACGATCCCCAAGTCATCATGGTCCTGACCACACATTATTTATAACAGGCTATAGTAACATATGAAAGAGGCATTCATATTTGCATCCATTTTCTGTAAGAACCGCAAAAAGCTAATTGCTTGATTGCTTCTTATGACTCCACTAATTCAGTAGCTGTTACTAATTATTCCAAATCAAGAGGGAGAGGGAAGAGTCTGTCAGTCCCAAATGGTTTCAGAACTGTCTAGCTTATCTACAGAGACTTGAAGGGTGCTCCTGTGAGTGACAATTATGCGCTCTCCGCGTTTGTGACTTTCAGGGAATGACTTCACTCCACTGGGCTGCTTTCCACAACAGGCCCCAGCACACCCAGACTCTGCTGCACAAGGGAGCAGACCTGACTTTGGTGGACAAAGACTTCAAAACAGCTCTGCACTGGGCAGTACAGGTAAGCCACGGCCACGGTTTCACCAGGCAGTTGCTTGAGTCGAGCTGGCTGTTGTGGTGTCCTAAATACTCCAAAAGCAATTATTTTGGCTCTTAAATCAGGAAAATGGATGCTAGGAATGTCCACTAACAGTCCCAGCATTTTGCCAGTGGGCACGGATCAAGGATCTAACATCTTCTTTGAAGAGCAAGGCATACTCAATATAGGCTCAGCACCGTTGCCCTAAGAAAAGTTACCATTTATCTCACTGGGACTATGTGCATGCTTCATGTTGAACTCATGCATAAATTTTTTCCCTAAATCAGAGTTGCAGCAGCTTAACTAGTCTTGCCAGAGGCCTTTGGGAATAAAATAATGTAAACACAAGTTAGAACATATTTAAACAGCTATAGTTGTGGAAGCTGAAGGTTGAGGCTCTAATTCTCTGGAGATTAGGAGCCAAAGACATTTCCTGTTAAGCTATATGTTCCTATCTCCTATGCAAAAAAAAAATTGTCAACTTGTTAAAAATTACTGAGGTCATCATTAGAAAAGACAACCACACAGGTTTAATGTGGCATTAAACACTGTGTTATGCAACTGGTAGTAAGTGGTTTAAAATATAGTGTCATTTACTAAGTTATGCCTGAACTTTACCGCAGAAAACATCCCAGATGAAATTATATGAATATGTTTTCACATGCTATAGCAAGTTCCAGTATCAATGTTCAAAACACCTGCACACCAAACAAGCAGAAATAGAACTTGCACGAAAACCCAATAACATTTTCCTACAGTGACTAAATATTTGCATCCTCACCTTTTGGTCTAAGTTCACTCATCTCAAAAAATGTGTCAACAAAGAAATTTAAAAGCCCTGAACTGTCACATACTATATTTGTAATGAGTAAGGACATACAGAATGAATAATCTGTTTCCTTCAACCACAGCCTCCCACAGACGGTTCACATACAATAGGCTCAACTTTTGTTTTTCTGAGGTAGAGGTATCTTTTGGCCTTTGCAACTGGTTCAGCACTAGTTTTCTTCTTCTTTAATCCTAATCAGTCTGAAATTGGGCTACATCCCATGCTGTTTTGCCTTAGAAGACTAAAGCTACCTACTCTAAAACCTGTTCTACGTTTTAACTACTCCAATGCAGGCTGCTACCAGCGGGAAATCTCTGAAACTCATGCAAGCTCCTGCAGGCTAGGCAGTGGTCTGGATCACAGCTCTGGGAACAAACTGTTACTCAAACCAAAACACTTAAGAGAATCCTCTTCATTTCAGGACCCTCAGAGTTGTCCTCATACCGTAATCTTTCCCCGATTCTGTATTTTGTAGATTTTATTATTTAATTCCACTATTAACTCCCACCCCAACTTTTCTCTCACAAATGTGCAGAATAACTGTTGAGAAAGGGGGAAATTAAAACTACACAAAGCCCACTTGACCTCAGGTGGAGGCAAATCACAAATCCTTCTTCTTTCTTCCTTTAAGCTGCTCCCAGAAATCAGAGGAAACATGTGTAAGAAGACCTCCTTTTTTTTTTTTTTTCTTGAGAGATTCCTGCTATAAAGCCTTATAAATTGCTTCTTCCATCCACATACTTCTCCATATTCTAGGTCCAGAAGGGGTAGTTGAAATACCAGAGCATGGAATAATTCTGTTAATATTTCTCTTATTCGGGCTTGGCCAATAAAAAAAATACTTTCAGCCAGCACTCTCTGCTGTCCTGTTAGGCCCAGGAGAAATAGATATTGTGAACAGGCATGACTTTGTCTGCTATGATGGAGAGGAGAGCAACAGCTCTGCTGGGTGGGATTATTGTTATGTCTAATAGCCTCCTCCGTGGCTGATGGAAAGGAGACCTTTTTCCTTTAAGAATAGTATTAATATCTTCAAAGCACAAGAGACTCACAGAGCTCAGGAAGTACCAGCTGCAGGGGTTGTTTTCAGCTGAACAGGGCCCTGTGTTTAATTTCAGCTTTAAAAAATGCAGCAAGGGGAAGACGAGGCACTGCAGAGAAACTTGTTTCAGAAGTTGCAGGAAAAAGGCAGTTTGCACACACTGGGCTGAAACACAGACCACATAAAAAACATTGCCCGCCATTCGAAACCAAATTCTTAGGCACGTTTCATATGAAATAGCTGTTCCATGCTGGCTGTTTCAAAGACATGGTTGGTCTCCCATCAGACAAATAGTGGCTGTGGAGTCCTAGCTGTGCAACTAGGCAGACCTTGCCCACATCAAGGTCTGCTCTATTGAAAAGCTCAAACCTCCTGCCGCTCAAGTTCACATCTTCAGTGCAAATGTGTTACATTGGTGTCAAAAATACAGATCATTCTGGTTTGAAGTGTCTCATGTCACATTTTTTACACATGCAATATTTTTAAGAGCTGGTGCAGTTAGGACTCTGTTTCTATTAGTGTCTCAGAAGGAATTTCTCTCCTTTCATTGTACCCAGCAGTAATTGCTATAATGAAAAGGAAACATGCTTTTGTAACAAAAACCTGTTAAGTGATACTGGAACAAAGAGTAAAGCCATTCTAACAGTTCTAGATAATGGTGTCACTGAAATCCTAGTAAAATACAGTGTATACTATACAGTATACACTATCATACTACGTACTACTGTATCGTAATAGTATTCGTAGTACCTTGGAAATAGCCTAGGAAGATTTGGAGTCTTCCTGCATTGCCTTGCCAGTTTTAATGATTTTTACCAGAAGTTTCTTTGTCTCTTTCTTAAAACTCTAGCTTGCAAAGTCATATGATTATGTAAAAATATCAGCTTTCATTTAAAGAAGAAACAAACAATCAAACAAAAATTTCTTCTAAAGTGAAGAAATGCAAACCTCTAGGGATAAAAAGAAAGCAACTAAAAAGAAGCTATTGAAAATAATATTCTGCCATGTGGAGATGCACTTATGATTTTTTTATAGGTTGATTCAGAGTGTGCAGTTTTAAAAAATTACGAGCCTGAATATTTGCTCCATAGCAACAATGCAATTATTTCATTCCTCCATTTCCTGAGAGCAGAGTGAAATACCTGTATGTATTAAACACATTGTAAAAGCAGAGAATAGGCAATTATTCGTTTGTGTTTGGCTGAGCAAGCATGGCTGCCTTTCTGAAATTACTTGAAAGGTGAGAGCACACTTAAATTTCAGTATCTCTAGGAACAAATTTCTCTGTTGCTGCAGGTCATCTCGAGGATGTAGCTGGCCACCCAGCAAGGGCAGAGGAAAGGGCCAGGGAAGGCAGCAGTGGCTCAGTGCCAGGTCTCTCCTGAGGGATCACTGCACTCCTTCTCTCTGCCTTTTTTTCTGTGGGCTGCCTACAGTGGAAGAATTCAGAAGCACTTTCAAAGACTTCTTAAAACTTAATGGGTGTTTCTCAATGGCAGACATGTTTGTTGTTGGATTAGGCCAGAAAAGGTGCATTTGCTAGGCACAGTTCACAGTCTGCTTGGTTTTAGGCAGATTTCTTACACTGCTGAATTGTACTTGTTTTCTCCTTGTTTCATGCAGTTTTCTAGAGATAGCTACAAAGGGAGAGTAGTGATTTATTTTTTTTATGTCACTAAGCCTTAAAGACAATTTTGACTGGTAGCAAACAAATGAAAAACAGATTCAATTTGCATTTTTTAAGCATGCCCTTAAGAAATCCTTTTCTTGTGTAAATATTGTCATTCCAGCAAAGGTACAGCTGTTGCTCGTGGAGGTTAGAACCTTGCATAGCAGCAGGGCTCTACAGAGTGAGCTGTCAAATTGCAAAACAAGGAGGAAGAGATTTTGCAAATAGTTTCGAGAAGAAATAAACTTACTCCAATACCATCAGAAGCCTTTCCCAAAAAGTGCCCTAAACAAATTAAATGTGCTGGCATCTTGGCTCTGGCACCAAGGCCAACTATCACAGGACAGCCTGTGTCCATACTGCTGAACTCTCTTAGTCTCTAAAACAGGATGGTCATATGCAGACTGCTTATTGGCAATGGTCTGTGGCCCATACTAGGTCCTGAACTGTGTCTGGGAGCTGCTGGGGCAAGTGTTAATAGACCCAAGCCAAAACCATGCCAAGCAGATTTAAAAAATTTTATGGTACAGACAACTGATTCCAATGTTCAGGAATGTTCCCTAATGCTACTTAGTTTTTTATATAGCTCTAAGCTGTTTGTCCATTTTCATTTATGTCAGTTCATAAACCAAAGCTTTTTTTGTGACTTGCACATGGCACAGCAGTGTTGATATACAAATTCAACAGTACAACCAGATTATCACAAAAACTGCCTTTACCTGAAATGAGTGACTGTTAAGAAGTAAGTCCTTCAAGTATGAACATGCCATTGACAATGTAATTATTCACATCAATCAAATTTCCAAGGAAATGAATTGCAGAACTCCCACTGAGCTTAGCAGGAATTTGTCTCATACAAAACCTGTAGGTAAATACAGGATAATTGCCAGACCTCTTCCCAGCACACAGTCTATGTGTAACTCCACAAGTGGGTGCCAGAATATGAGTAATATACATGCACCACACTTTTTGCATATCTATAAATGTCCTGAACTCCTATGCTTGATAAAAAGACACTGGAAGACAAATGTGTCCATTTCTCTGATAGTAATAAGGAGTAAATCCTTATTCTACTGTGGAATAAAAGATGAGCTCTTTTTCAAAACACATAAACAGTTCATCCAGAGAAATCAGTCCTCACAACAATGTACTAGCAGGGGAAAGCTGCCAAGTAATTTTAGTCACAGCCATAGTCATTTACACAGTAAATCATACGCACTTATTATAGAAGACTCCAAGTGAAAATAAATTCTCAGAGAGCCTTGGTCAGTATTTCATGCAGGTTTTTGTTTGAGCAAAGAGGACAAGAGGGTCAGGAACATGTGATAGCCATAGAGGTATGCCTCCATGACTGCCTTTGTCATTTGGTAGCTTTTTCCAACACCCACTAAGGCTGCTGAGAGGATAAATATTTTTAAAACACCATGTCCTCTACTTGTACCAGAGGCAGCAGTACTCTGAGGACCACAGGACAAAGAATCCTGTACAACAACAACACGTTCTCTTTCCAAGAGTACCGCAAAGTCAAGCCAAGCTCGGTTGCTCTGAGTCTGCAAGAGACACTGTCTCAGTGGGTGTCTGAGGCTGAAGTACTAGGGTTAGGAGAAGACAAACTAGCTTCTCATTGAGCTGGCTGAGTCTCACCAATGTAACTACAGAGGCGTCAGTAGAGTTGTTGTTAATTTATATTGGTTTGCCATCAGAAACACACCCTGTGAAGTGCCTGGGCTTCATCCAGGCAATTTCTGGCGAAGTTTCCTTGGCAGGAGGAAAGCTGAATATGGTATTATAGATTGTTCCTTTCCTCAGCACAGGGCCCAGTTGTCTCTGTCCCCTGAGAGCAGAGAAACCACAGGGTGCTCTTAATTTTTGCACTGGTAGTCCATTGCCAACACAGCCATTTGGCAGCAAGCGCACAGCAGCAGTAGAGGTAGCGTGAAAGTGCTTCCGTTCCTCAGCTTTCTCTGGGGTACAGAGGAGGGATGCTGGAAGTCCTTGACAATGGGAGAAAGCTCCATGTGTGCAAAACTCTTCAGCAACCAAGCTGCCAGCTTTACGGACATTTCTCACTGCACTATGTTTGCTGCAGACTAGAAGGAGCTGTATTATGTCTCTGCTCTTGAGTCTGGCATTCTCTATGTTTAAGACAGCAGACATTGCATCTACAATGAGACAGGGATGTGTTGTTCTTACGCAGCCTTAGTATCTGATTCCAGCCAGACTTATCTTCACAGTTAATGCAACATTGTATTTGCCTTGCTCCAGTTCTAGGGTGAAACTCTGGACATGTGTTACAGTAAAGGTAATGACATCATACACTGCCATGGTGTTCTGAACACGAGGAAAACCACGCTTCAATGAAATGGGTCCCATAAGGGAGAAATTTGTACTGGAGGAACAGTTCAGTTTTTCCAGCATAGCTGTAACTGAATGCAGGGCTTCTGCCAGCAAAGCCTTGAGTCAAAGATCAAGATTTTTCAAGCGTCAACCAACAGAGCCATGTGGGTAAAGTCTGTGGAATGGCTTTTGCTTTCAGCAAACACTGAATTTCAGAATCATAAAGAAAAAAAAGGTGACTTTGAAAGGAAAGATTTATTTACCAATGTAACAACCTCAACTGTAGTTATAAAGCTATGGGTTGCTCAACACATACTTGAAATGGCTTGTGTTTCTTTATTTCAGCAAAGGAGAAAAAGATCTTTGCTTTTTTTCAATAGCTCTGTCGGTGTTATAGTCAATTTCATATTAAAATATGCTATGTGTGGCTGTCTGTGAAGGATAAGAGGAAAGATAAAAGGGTTGGGAGACCAGCCAGCATTCTGTAACATAAAACTCAAACAGTACCCAGTGATGCACAAAGATGGTTTCCAGGAGGAAGCTAGAAGTCATGATGAAAATTTTATTTAATCTGTAGTAATTTATGGTGCTTCTTTATAGAAGTAATTTAAGTTACCTCCTAGACTAGTGCAATGAGAATAGTATTTGCTTGTTGCTGCAGAAAGGAGTGAAATAATGGTTAAACTGCCAAGCCATTCAGGGGCAGAGTAGAAGGACATCAAAGAGAAAGTCAAAGCTTTGGATTTACAGGTGTGAAATTGAAAGAGGAGGGAACGTAGAAGACAAGGAAACACAGACAGCCCTAAAGTGCAATGGTGATGTTAAGAAGCAACATCAAGAGCTGCTAGTGTGGAATTTCCATCCAGCAAAGCTGGCTCTAGGTATAGGAAGGCTTTAAACTGCACAGTAATACAAAGAGACAGAAAATATAAGAGAACTAATATAATCTAACCGCATAATCTCTAGAGGCATTCACTTGGAAGAAAAATACTTTGTCAGGGTTTCCTGAAAACAGTTAAGTGGTCCATAGCTTGTCCCTCTCCTCCTCCCATCTCTATATTAGCAGTAGTCACCAGCCAGCTTAGCAGACTCCCTTCACATGATTCTTCTCTTTAGCATCGAAGTATCTAGTTCACTGGAGTATTCTGATGAGGGGAAAAAAATTAACCCTCTATACAATGCAGTGAACAAGGAAATCATTGTACTATGTACAATTGAAGACCTGGCAGAATAAAATGCAGTGATATGGTAGAATATTACATAAGTGGCAATAAAATTCCCAAGTAAAATTATAATTCTACATATCAGTTGGAAGTAAAAAGGGCTGAAGTATAAGAACAATAGCCATAGCAACAATGAGGATGAATTGAGCAGACACAGGTGAAAGAAGTGTCAAAACCAGAAAAGTGTCCCAGACTTGCAAGATTCTCCTCATGGTACTTGATTTGGTGGGTATTTCCTGAAGAATTATTTCCTTATTGTGAAAGCACTGAGGGATGCAACTATTAGAAGTCGGGCTTTTTATTAACCAACTTAAAGAAAACAGAGTTGTAATCAAGTAAAAGTGAGAGCTAATGACCCTGTTAGTCAATTTGTTGTTTGCCACTGTCTGGAGATGACACAAATCTCAGGCAAAAACTTGCATAAAGCACAATGAGAGTTTGCCTTTCAAGATCTCCTGGATCAAGGCTTTAGGATATTTCTTCTTCATGAAGTAAGTTTAATTTAGATGAGTGATCTAAGAAAGAAAGGTTCACTGAGGAAAATTAATAATAGGTGGAAGCAGATAAAGGTGTGAGATGGGACAAAAGTGTAACGAAAACCATAGGGGGAGCCATGCAGAATTGTATAGAAATATATAGCAAAAATAACTATCAATCTCTGAGAACATTGCTCAAATAATTTGAATACAAAAAGAGAAGATGAAATGTAGAGATACAAACAGTAAGATTACAAAAACATGTAATTTTTCTATGGTAAATTTACCACTGAACATCCTGGTCCAACAACAGTACTGTGGTTCATGGTAAATTTACCACAGGAAGACTGCATTTTTGGTGACCACAGCTCAAAGCTATCAATCTAAGAATAAGGGCAGTGTAAGCATTTTAGGAGAATTTTGGTGCAACTTTAAAAAGCCAAGATGAATGAAAAGATAAGAAGGCATTCCTAAGAAGAGAGAGCTGGTAAGCCACAGAGCAGTTGGCCAGACATCTCTTTCAGCAGAAGGTTCAAAATACTAGGAAATATCCTTTGATTATTTAGAGAATGTAATTAACAATTTGATTTAATTGTTATAACAGGACAGAAATTTCATAGTCATCTTCAAAGCTATTCTTGCTTCCTCAGATAAGAAGCTATTAGATATAGTATGTTTGAATGTCATTTAATCCATTTAATGCCATGTAGTAAAACAGAAATAGTGGAAAAGTGCCAACAAGATAAAGTTCATCACATGGCACAGAAAGATCTTTAAGCAGGTGGTGAACAGAATGATCATAAAACATCCAATTCTTTGTCCCTTTCTGGTTTAAGCAGTACGTGCAGTTTTAATGACACTGCATGACGTCAATAGCACAGTTTGTATAAGCACAACCTGCTTTAATGGACCCAGAATTCAGTCCAAAGACAGGATGTCCCAGTGGGGAAGAACAAGAAGTAATGCAATCCATATCAACCTAGGGACTTATAACACACATCATATATTCTCTATCAGTCACTTTCAGGACAGTTTAAATAATCTTGGGAGGTGGACATCTCACAGACAGTCCAACCAGAGATTTATCATAAGAATGTTTTTATTTGTTCCATAATGATGTGACAAATTATAGAACAGGTATATAACCCACAGCTAGAACTGAATTAGAGGGACATCAAGTACTTCATGGGTCAGGATGAAATTTAAAATGATTTTGATAAATTGTAGGAATGAATCAAAATCAATAAAATAGCACTGTGGACAGAACTATGAAAAATTCAAGCTGTTAGGACAAAATGAAGAGTGGTAGACTAGTGGATTACAAAGTGAGTAGCAGTTTAAATTATGGTGGTGATGCAAAACAAACAAACATCATGGTTCATATTAACAGAAGTGTGATACATGTGGGCTACAGGAAGCAGCAATGTAATTTTCAATGTCAGGGGAGAAGACTCAGCTGGATAATTATGTCATTTGGGGTGCCACAGTTGAAGAAAGCTGTAGACAATCTGGAAAGCGGCCAAAAGCAAGCACCAAGTATGATAAGTGGGTTGAAAACTTGACCCTTGAAGAGAGGTTGAAATGGTTTGTTTAGTCTAGAAAATGGAAGATTGGTGGGAGACAGAACAGTCTGTAAATGTATAAAATGCCAGTAAGAACAGTGGGAAATATCTTATGCAAATGCTAAGAGTTGTGCAAGAACATTGAGGGACTGAAACTGTAGGTGCAGGATGTGAAATTTGGACTTAACAGAATAGTATAAAATTAGAGGAATAGTAGTGTTACTAGAACATGAATACGGACATAGTAAGATACTGCATGTTAATAATTTTTTGTATCAAAACTGACTTGGAGAAGGATGGTAATCACAGAATCACAGAATCACAGAATGGTAGGGGTTGGAAGGGACCTCTAGAGATCATCTAGTCCAACCCCCCTGCTAAAGCAGGCTTGCCTACAGCAGGTTGCACAGGAACATGTCCAGGCAGGTTTTTAATATCTCCAGTGAAGGAGACTCCACAACCTCCCTGGGCAGCCTGTTTCAGCGCTCTGTCACCCTTACAGTAAAGAAGTTCCTCCTCATCTTTGTTGCAGCTTTTATTGTTTATCTTCATTACAATTCATGAGTTCGAAAAGAAACTTTAAAGAAGGTAGGAGACCACGCAATTAAAAACTCCTCGCAATTACCCCACTCACTACATCACGCAATGCAATTCACAACATTAAAAAATGTTGCATGATTTTTCTGAATGATGTAGCATGGGGTGAAACAGCCAGTCACCACCTCACAGAAAAGAGGAATAGAGAAAATGTTGAGTTCAGAAAAGAGCCAACAACACAAATACATTTTCTAATGCTTAGACTACTGTCATGAAACCTTTTGTTTCCTCACATTTGTATTTCCACCAGCAAGCATACAATTAAAAGTGTTCCGAAAGTGGAAACAATTTATTGAATTTGACCCAATTCTGTAAGTCTTATCATGTGCTTAAACATGAAGAGTCTCCTCTAAGACACACGAGAAGAGATTTTCTTTATAGTAAAGGAATCCCTTTATCAGGGAACAGGAAAAAAAATGTTCTTATGGTTAAAAGCTAAACTAAAGAACTTTACTAAGGTTAAAGATTCTCAGTAGGCCATTTACCATTGAAACAATTTACCTACTGCTGTGGTAGATTCTCCACCTCTTTAAATATACAATATTCTTGAATCCAAGTTGAACTGTTATGGTTTGGATGGGTGGACATTTAAACAGGTAAACACTGGCTGGATGGTGAACTGGTCACACTCTACCCAAAGCAGAGTAACAACCAGAGTATCACAGGAATCCACACTGGGGCCTGTCCTGTTTAACATCTTTATCAATGACTTGAAGGCAGCTAGAGTATACTCTCATCAAGTCTGCAGATGACACTAAACTGGGGGGACCAAGCAGTATGCTAAAGAGCAAAGCTGCCATCCAGAGTGACCCAGACAGGCTGGAGGACTGGGGCAATGGAAATATTATTAAATTCAACAAAGACAAATGCAAATGCTTGCAGCACCTGGAAAGGAAGAAATCCCCACAATGATACAGGCTGGAAAAGGAATAGCTGAGGAGCTCTCTGGAAAGGGATCTGGGGGTCTTGGCAGATAGCGAGGCAGCATGCCCTGGCACTAAGGAACAGCAACAGCCTCCTGGGTTGCATTAACAATAGATAACAATAGATAGGTGTTTATTGTGGTAGTACTAGAAGTATATAATATACTTCTAGATTCATTTAGCCCTGAATGTGACTAGAGATTTCTCTGATACCAGTGACCAAAAAATGAAACTGAGAATTATGCTAGCATGGAGGACATTTACATTTGGAGAATGTGTAGCGGAGAAGAAAAGTGTGTAGAAGAGGCTTGAGGTATAAGTGATGAGTATCCATTTTTAAAAGATGTATTTAGAATAAGTAGACATCTTACAAAATAATAGGCAAAAGTAAGGAGAAGTAAAAGAAATATCTCAAAATCAAGAAGTGAAGAATAAGTGTTGAATAGAGGCTGGAAGGGATAAGATAAGGGATAAGACTTGAAATCAATCTTGCTTAATATTTTCATGATAACTTGGCACAAAATACAGAGGCTTTCTGATGAAATCTGCCAATAACAAAAAAATGGAAGACATTAACAGAAAAGAATGGGGATATCATACAGGGGAAGCTGGATCATCTTCAAGTCTAGAGTAATACACATGGGAGAAAATCAAATAGGATAAAACATTTAAGTCATGCATGTTGGGTGCTAATAACAGAAGGTCTTCCCAGAAACTAGAAACTCTTATGTTTGGAAACTACTACGGAAGAGAAGTATTGAGGTGTAAAGTGTTATTTCAAAATCACTAGGAGCTTCTAATGGGACACAGCTGGGAATAAGGCAAATGCTCTTCTGTGACATACCAAAAGAGGTATTTCTAATGTCACTGTACAAAGACCTGGCAAAAATGGCTGTGTATGGCTCAAAGATACACAACTAAAACACAAAAGGAGAAGTGTTAGTAAGTTGATGAGAGAAATGCAAAGCATATTTTACAAGGAAAATTTAAAAGAGCTTGATTGATTAGAGTGGCAAGAGAACAGCTCAGAAGAGGTATGATGATTGTCTATAAATACATCTGAAGAACAAATACCAGTCAGAGGAAAAAGCATTTAATCTAAACAATAATACTGGCACAGAAACAAAGGGACATAAATCAGTCATGAGTATGAACAGAAATTAGAGATACTAATCATTAAAGAAACAAGTTCTTAAACTGCCTTTCTTTGGGAGTGATGGGGACAAAAAACCTAATAGCTTTTAATGGACACAGTAAGTTTATGAACGGGGTGATGTAACATAGCTGCAGGCGAGATTGGCAGGATTGAATTTGATGATCTAGAAACACCTTCCCAGTCTTGTCTTTCTATGTTGTTATAAAAAAGTCATTCATTCTTTTTCTCTGTTTCCACCAAGTTAGGGTATAAAATGTTCCATTTCATTTGCAGGTTAGAGAACAATGTCAACTTTCTATTAAGACACTGAAGTACTGGAGCAAACTAGCTAAGAATTTTTTCAAGAAGCACTTGAGCAAATATTTGACATGGCTTTTGTAAGTGTACTTGGACAGGCTTATAGAAGTGGGTTGGGCTTTTGAGGTCTTTTCCAACCCTAATTTTCTCTGAGAAAATATAGGCTCGTATCTTTCTGCAATCTGGCTTAGCAAAACAGCAAAATCCCCAAGTTATTTCTGAGAAAGCTGCTGAGTAATTTACACTCTGTAACTTTTCAAGATGTTTGCAGTGGTACATTATGTATTATTTTTCCAGTGTTCAAAGTGTTCTAGGAAATTCACAAAGCAAACTCAGTTCCCAGCAGGAGATTGGAAGCTTTTGGCTTTCATACCTGGGGAGTCTGGTATACCCAAAACAAAATACCATTATTGTATTTAGCCTTCTTTAGCAAAGAAAATGCAGTTTCCTGTGAGATTCGTTGTAAAAAGCTTTCCTTCTCTGAACTTCCTCCCAGAGTGGCAACAGGATTCTGTGTTCCATCATTCTGGACCACTACCAGGGACCATCAATAATAAACTACGATGACGAGAATGGCAAAACATGTATGCACATTGCTGCTGCTGCAGGCTACAGTGATATTATCAGTGAGCTGGCTAAAGTCCCAGAGTGCAACCTGCAGGCCCTTGATGTGGATGACAGGTAACCATGGAAACGCTGAAACTGAAATTGCTGCTTCCTTTCTATTAACCTGAGACTAGCTCTGTTTATTCTATAGTGTTTCCTGTTTCACAGGCCATGGCCTAGTTAATGAATTGCACTTGCAGAGAATTGTGCTTGCTCAGAAACACTGCAAAGCAGTCCAGCCGATATGTATCATACCTAGTATAATAACTAACTAGTAGGAATGTTATTTAACTTTGTGTTTCTGGTAGGAAATTATAAGATAGCACGTGAAAGGACTTTGTCACCACTTGACTTCTTTCAGTTAAAAGTGAACATTCTTTTCAACACAATAGAACAGGATCCTACAACTTGAAGCTGGGGTCCTGCTGCTATCTGTATTGAAGAAATGGCAATGTTCCGTTTTGCATTTAAGATGCTAACACAGTATTCATGTAGGACCAGGGGACCTTCACCTTTTATTCTGACAAGGCATTTGATTCCTTCCAGGATTAAATCCCTATATCATAAGTGCAGAAGAGTAATCTTCTTTCCTCTTATTCACCCCACACCTACCTCCCTTGGAACTTTGCTTGTAAATTTATTTAATACAAACAGAACCACTGACTGTTCGCATTGATTATCCTGCTCAATGGACCAAAAGCCAAGGCTTTCTTGGCTTAGGCCTTCAGATACTTAAAATAATAGCATTCTTCATGGAAAAGTGCAATAAAATAGAACAGAAATGAAACCAACAGGGTTCTGGAGAAGTTTCTAAACATCAGTAAAATGCAGTTGAGAAAGCTGTGTTTCTATGGAAAGAAGGATGAAGGGAGGAGTTTTACATTTAACAGCTCAGTAAGACATGATACCCTATTACAACTTCTCTGATATTTCCATAGAAGGTATTATACTTGAAAAGGTTAAAAGATAAGCTGTTCACTATAAACACATAGTAGATTTCCATGCTATTGTGTTTCTGACCATACCCATCTGAAATCACTGGGATTGCAAAGAACAGGCAGAGAAAAGTCAATTTTATTTTTTATTCTTGCACAATTTTCTTACAGTGTTTTCTATGCTTTCAGATTTTTCACAAGAGCAAAATATTACCATTTAGAAACTGGACAAAAGTTTCCAAAGACAGGATAAAAATCTTCTGACAAGCAGAAAATCAGTTTGATTCTCCTACACAGATTGAAGACAATTATATCTGCTCCAGTCTGTACCCTCAAAGAACACAGAAACTGTCAAAGGGGCAATGACAGTCTAGTAGATATGTCCGGTCCTTCTCATTCATCTGAGGGAGGCTTCTTCTCCTATTACCTTCATGGAGAGTCCTGAGCCAATCATTAATTGTGTTTGGTGTAAGGATGAGAAGAGCTTGCTCTTACGCAGTGTACAATACTAAGATTTTTTTCAAATTCTGCTCTGAAAACTTCAGGCCCCTCCTCCCACTCTGCAACTTCAGCAGTGGAAAAGATGCTATTACATAGCATGTATAGGCATTCTGCAACCACGTATCTACTTTCTCTACAGCTAAATAGATGCCCATAGATAGATGCGAATCTATGGCATTATTACTACCACTGGCAGCTAAATCAGTGTGGGATAATCTGCTGGAGAATTCCTTAAAATGAATGTCACAAATCTGGACGACTAGCATAGGAGCAAACCTCATTATGTCATTAGTAGTTTTAATAGTAAACTTATTAATTTATTTTAATTACACTCCCCCTTTTCTGTAGGACACCTTTGCACTGGGCTGCAGCAGCAGGGAAAGCTGACTGTGTGCAGACTCTGCTAAAGCTGGGGATAGACTGCAACCCTCGAGACATCAATGAAAACACTCCTCTGACATATGCAATGTACTGTGGGCACACAGCATGCATCAAGCTGCTGTCTCAGGAGAGCAGGTAAAGCAAACGTTCACATCTTGCTCACATGTTGCCACTGACTAGAAAACAACTTTACTGCTTTTTGTATGCTACTGAGGGTTTGAGCCCTGGGTGATGTCTCCTCAATTCATATGCAATACTCAGTTCAAGTTTTCCACCAAAATATCAACGTTAGAATTAGTAATCTACTGAAGACTCATCTCTGTGGTTACAATGCTAGTCTGCTGATCAGCAGAGGGTTCTGAACCAAGAAGATGAGAGTGTAGCTCTTGCTCAGTTATCTTTGCACAGAAAATTTATCTTTCAGAATAATTTCAGTCCTCAGATATATGCCTTCCACTTTTTTGAAATCTCTGTGCTCTAGCTTTGTGTTCATGTTATCAGACAGAGGGATAGACTGAACACAAAAGCAGTTTTGCCAGACAGATAATAAGTTTCAAGTTTTCATCCTTAGCGTAAGGGTTTGGGAGTGTTCTCCTAGTCTTCTCTAGTTCTCTACCTTGATTGTTTCTTCTTATTCCGAGTTTTTTCTGTTAAAAAGTACAATTCTTTTACCATTGCTTATGATCTTCCTCTCTCTTTGTATTTCTCATGTTTCAGCAGCTGTCATTTAATTCACTTCCATTCTTCAGCTTTGGTAAATGAGCATGCACTTACAAATACATTCATCATCACATTTCTTTGTGCTTTCCCCTCCTTTCCAGTCAGTAGTTAGTATTATCTCCTGTGTTACAAATTACGAGACATTGGTAACATTACATCTCCTCCTCTTCCTGCTGCACTCTAACTGTCAGAGTAGGTCTGAAATGTAGATTAGTCAAAATCTTAACTGAAAAAAACACTACAGCAACACCACTGTAGGCAATTATATTGATAGATCTTCTGAAACTGTGCCAAGCCTCTTTAGTACAGGCAAGGGGAAACGGAAAGGGAAAGGGAAAAGGAAAGGGAAAGGGAAAGGGAAAGGGAAGGAATTATGAACTAGTGCCTTTGTTACAGTGTGAGCAATGACTGTGCTGTTGGAAATAAAATTTTCCAAATATGACGTAATACAAGGACAGTTTTAAAGGTTCCAACATGTTTTTCTTGTTATTATTGGATCTTGCCTCACCATTAAGAATAATGATTCTGCAGCTGGTAGATGCTGAAGCCAGAAAGTTTGTTTGTTTTTTTTTCCTGATAGCTGCACTGAGCCTACATTAAAATGAAGGTAAGGCAATGAACCCTATGAGAAAGAGTAAAGTAACAGGTTATCATATTCAGTCTTTGTTAATTATAAATTTGAAGCCCTAATTTTCTGCCTCCTTGAACTACCCCTGCAAATGTATCTGAACAGTATATACTCCATTTCACGGGCTAACACAGGCAGTATTTTTTTCATTATTTGGTAATAATGACATCGCATTTTGATTTCTACTTCCAGTAGATCTGAGCCGGTTCATCAATTTCCCTGCCAGAACAACAGACTCCTAAGGAAAGAAGGACGATTCAGTATGCTGAACCACATCTTCTCTTGCAAAAAGAAGAAAGATGATCAGAAAACCAGTCAGAAGGAGAGAAGCAGAGATCGATATCCTAGAGAAGAGACCTCAGAAGTAGATGACATCATCACCACTTTTGATTGCATTATGGACACAAACAGCAAAGACATCCCAGATGAGTGTGTGACCACCGCTGACTTTAAAAGAAGGAGCACAGACACAAAGTACCCCATACCAGAAAAGAATCAACCAGACTGTCAGGGACTTCTGGCCATGAGAACACAGAGCCTTCCCCCAATCACTGTGGGCAATTCCTTCCTAACTGCTTCCCAGAGCACAACATCAAGCTTCTCCTCCAGCACCAGCACCCACCATTTTGCACACAAGTCTCAAAAGAGTAGAAGTGAACACAACTTGCTGGACCACAGAAGCAGCTGCCAAGCTTTGTTGGATGATCCCTGGAGCACAGACTCTAACCAACTACTCTCCTACAAAGTCTGTACTAGGACTCCTTCAGACAAACTGATAAATGGCTTAAACTCTGATAGATCTCACCATGTCCTTTTGTGCCCTCCCCGCCTTCCCTCACTTCCCAGTTCTCCATCAGGTAATTTCTTTATTCTCTATCTCCCAAATCCTCTGATCTCTACTGATGCAGCAAGCTGAGTCAGAAAAAATAGGTAAGTCTGACCCATGACATTTTTATTTGTTTAATGTAATTCTCAGGTTTTTTCTGCCTGTATGTCATAGCAATTGCAGATAGCATATGCACAGGACATCAGCTGGTAGCTGAAGCAAGGTGTTTAGGTGTGGGAAATAAAAGATTTAAGTAAGGCTGATGAGCAAGCAAAAATGCAGGTAGTTAGGAAGCATGTAAGGTACCTGAGCAAGGTAAGTGCCTCCAGATTATGTATGTGCTTTGTAAACTGCACGCTAACAACCCACTGCCATGCCTGCTGCCTTGTGTCCTCATTTAGTCCTAGAACTAGATGTTCAAGGGAACAGTATTGCACTCAAAGCTCTAACTGTGCGGAGAGCTGCTTCTGGACCCAATCAGGTTAAGTCTACATGTGCTATGCTGGACAGCTCTGCACCATACAACTTTCCCCTTATAGACATATTCTGGCTCCAGACTGTAGTGCCGCTGTTTCCCACTTCTCCCACCCTGAGTGCCAGCTCTTTGGTCTAATGTGCTGTTCTTATGGTTTCTCCAAAGCTGAATTCAGATTGCTAAATTTACAGAGATGGAGTAAATGCTTTTATGTAGTGGTTTGGAAACCGTAATGCAACAGTAGTGAGGCAGAGCACCAGAATTCTGAAGTAAACTCCAAACCAGGGTTTGGCAGGATTTAGGATCTAGTACTTTGTTTCACTCGCATCCACGTTTAAATGCATCTGGGTGGCTGGCCTGCGTGCTGGAGTTTACTTCAACATATCAGTGTCTCCAACTTCATCTCCTTTGGGATTAGTCTCATGCCAAAACTAGACAGATCTAGCATGCCTTCCCACCACTGTAATATCGAACTGAAAATGAAGCAAGAAAAAGCAATCCCCAAACTTACCAGTACACTATTAGAAGGAGTGAACATTGCACAGTAAGTTAATCTACCCTCACCCCAACAGACATGAGCCATTATCCTCCAGTGGAGAGAGGAGTGAACAGAAATCCTGTCTGAGAAGAATCCTCTTTTAGGTCATGTCACTATCTGAGCTTGCATGATAGTGCAAACTGTACTGACTCCTAAGTGAAGGGATCTACAAAATAGCAAATCTTTGTTCACATCTCTAATAATGAGAGTGGAGACTGCAATTTCAGAATGATAGGTCATTCTATGTTGTGCAAATAAAGCGTGGAAATAGTTTTTCAGGGTAAAAACGAACTATTCAAAAAGTTCCACTCCCTGAACATCAGGCCATGCTCCTGAAAGCTTGATAGACCTGGTCTATAGGTGTTACTACATTTTTACTTTGCACTCTTCAGCTGTTCACTCAACCATACAAACCCCAAACTTCACATGGCTAGCAAGGATTGCTACAGCATGACTCTTTCTACACTGAACTCTGCAAGGTTCAGTTCACATGTGGAAGAGAAGAAAATCTGCAGGGCTTGTTTACAGCCTAAATATGATAGATTACACTGAGGTTGATATATTTGAGATCATTCGTGTTGACAGTAGGAGGAGGAATGAACTCAAACTGGATAAACCAAACCTGAGGACAACTATGGAGAAATATTTCTTGGTGGAATTAGCTAGACTGTGAATACATTTGATGTGGAACTACCTACCATGTTATTTTAAATGTGGTTACAGATTTTTCTTAAGACTGTAGAATACTGTATGGTTAAATCCTTGTTTGTTCTGGAAAGAAGGACAGGTGGTTCTCTATGAACATCCTATGACAAAAATCTGCAACCAGCTGAATCAGGATGGACCCTGTGCATCCACTCAGTGCCCCATAATCTGCACAGGAACTCAGTATAGGACTAGCAGTCTACATGCATGAATGAGTACAAAATTGTATCAATTGTTGGAAATTTTCTAATTGTTACAATGGGAGCTGATTTTGCGTGTCCAAAGGCAGAGTAAGACATTTTATCTCTGACAGTTTATTATCTCCCTTAGAGAAAAATAAAGCCTGATCCTCTTTAAACTCAGTTCTCTATCTACCAGCTCCCTTTAACAAAACATACCAACAATAAAAATATTCCTGTAGCTGGCAAAAAGAACTTCCACTGAAGCATGTGAATTAAAAGCTTGTAAGAAGGCAGAGAGTGTCTGACAGGAATACATAGCACAACCCAGATAGTGTCTAACATTTCTTCACAATAAAAAGATCTGTTTATCCCTCTCTTCACGACTATGTGTGTGGTTTAAATCTGTTTGCCCCTGTAATTAAAGCCACCTGGTTTGCCATGAATTTGAACTACATTTACTGTATGAGCTCCAGGGCTTCCTGGTCTCCAGTGCACTGTGCCTGCAGGACTTATGGGGATCAGAAGCAAAGTAAGCCTGTCTCCAGCCCAGCCAACGGCACTGTACAGGCAGCTCTATCTGAGGAAAGATATTTCCTTGTTTTTTTTTCTGCAGGAGGCCTAGCTGAAGGAAAAAACAACATCTGGTCTTTGAAGGACACTGAAGTGTTGATACTCCTTTTCTCAAGTCATGACTGTAGGGGCTACATGTAATTTCCTAATCACTGAATAGACAGAGCAGGATTATGGGTATGAATAATCTCAGGAAACTCACTTTAAAAATTATTTTCTCAGCTGACACACAGTGTTGATGATCTTGCATGGCTATGCCTTTTCAGACAATCAAAGAATGGCAGGGATTGGAAGGGACCTCTGGAGATCACCCAGTCCAACCCCCCTGCTAAAGCAGGTGTCCCCAGAGCCGGTTGCACAGGAATGCATCCAGGCAGGTTTTGAATATCTCCAGAGAAGGAGACTCTGCAGCCTTTCTGGGCAGCCTGTTCCAGTGCTCTGTTACCCTTACAGCAAAGAAGTTCCTTTTCATGTTCAGGTGAAACTGCCTGTGCTCCAGTTTGTGCCCGTTGCCCCTTGTCCTGTCGCTGGGCACCACTGAGAAGAGTCTGACCCCGTCCTCTT
>VZSC01010152.1:439234-459413 GCA_013398225.1 Steatornis caripensis
CCTGGATGCATTCCTGTGCAACCTGCTCTAGGCAAACCTGCTTTAGCAGGGGGGTTGGACTAGATGATCTCTAGAGGTCCCTTCCAACCCCTACCATTCTATGATTCTATGATTCTATGATTCCTTAATCATCTCTATGCCCTTTGTTGGACTCGCTCCAGTATGTCTATGTCTCTCTTATGCTGGGGGCCCCAGAACTGGACACAGCATTCCAGGTGTATCTCACCAGTGCTGAGTAGAGGGGACAGTCTGCCAGCAACGCTTTTCCTAATGCAGCCCCGGATGCTGTTAGTTGTCTTTGCCGCAAAGGCACATTGCTGATTCATGTTCAGCTTGCTGTCTACCAGGGCACCCATGTCCCTTTCTGACAAGCTCCTTTTCAGCTGTTTCATCCTCAGCATTTATTGGTGCAAGGGAGTTATTCCTCCACAAGTGCAGGACTTCGCATTTGCCTATGTAAGAGTCTTGTCCATCCATTTCTCCAGCCTGTCACAGCCTCTCTGAATGGCAGCACACCCGTCTGCTGTTATCAGCAACTCCTCCCAGTTTCACATCATTTGCAAACTTGCAGAAGGTGCACTCTGCCCCATCATTCAAGTGGCTAATGAAGACATTAAATAGTATTAGCCCCAGCATCAACATCTGGGGTATTCCACTAGTGACTGGCCCACCTCCAGCTGGACTTTGTTCTTCTGATCACAACCCTTTTCTCCAATGAATTTCATAGAGTTGGCCTAGTAGAAGCAACATACATCAATACAGAAGAGAGTTCAGTTCTACATTTTTCCACAGCAGAGGTAACTGGAATTCTCACACATACAGGATTTTTCACTCTTGGTTTCACTTAATTGCATATGCCTGTATGACTCTGGTAGGTTTTCATAGCAGGCAGGACATGATGTAACATGGTGACTTACAGGATGTAAAGAGATGGATGACAACACCCTAATGACTGCATGGCAGAGAAAGGTTACACATGTGAGATGAAAGCCAGGATAAGGAATGACTCTTCTGCAGCCAGCATGAAAAGTGTCATGACATTGACTTTTGTGTCCGTTTGCTAGCAAAGATTAGAGGGAAGAGGATTAGAACAAGATCATGAGGTTTCAAAAAACTTTGTCATTTTCTGAATGTTACATAGGTGACAAGATGTTCTCTCTCTCTCTGTCCTAAGCATAGCAGATAGAATAGCTTTTACATGAAGACGGGAATCATTCATTTCTCTCATTCTAAGTGTTTTGGGTAGCTTCTATAACATGGGAGCTGAAATAAAGGGATTGAGAGAGCAGCAGCCATTTTCAGCCAGCTTCTCATTTCCAGGACAGTAAGAAGCAAGATCCCAAAGAGCAGGGAAAGCCTCACCCCTCTCTCAAAGGCTCAGCAGAGTGTCAAGACTTAGCAAGTCTGGATTCTGCCAGGGACTGAAGTGTTCTTCACATACAAACACTAGCCCTACTCACAGCAGTGTCCTTCCCTCACATCTTTGTGCTCCACTAAGCACAAATCCCCCAATGTATTTTGGACAAGGATTTGTAGCTTACTGTTTGTCATCCTGCAGATCAGCCAGGTCTGAAAAGCATTCAGATTTCAGAGCTGAATTTAAGATTCGTTGCTTCTTATGATCTGAGTTTCAGAAACAATTCTGCAGTTATAACAATATTACTAAAAACGAAACAGCAGAGGTAGCTTTATAGGGAACATCAAATTGGGTAGGGGAAATACAGAATGCTGCACTGCTGCTGCACAGTAAATAGAAAGAAGAAAAGCAGAGATATGTGGAATACTGACATGGTATTCTCTGTCTGCTCAGAGGAAAGAAAATAATCTAATTGCTTTCAAAACCCCAGCTCCAAGTCTTCTGTTTTTAAGCTCTCTACTAATATTCTCTGTGCCTTCTAGTTAAAATTTAGTTGTAAGCAAAATCCTAAAAAAAATTGTTTCATAATCACTGGTATTCTCACAGTAATTCACACAAACAGCCAGGATTTTAGTTGTAGTCTCATGCCAAAAACTATGTTTTACAAATAAGATACAATTATCACACTTAATAATCATGGTTTAATTAACTAACATAGCACATTTATCCAGGTGCCATTACCACTTGAACATCAGTTCAAGCCAATAACAGAAAAAACATAGTTATTTGCAAAATAGATTATGTTTTTTCTTTGTTAACATAAATGACACATTTGATCCTGCAGCTTTTCAAATAACTGTTTCAGAGCCAAGATTTCACTCATCCTCCATCCAGCCCTAAAAATATTACTTTTCTGGACACAGCCTTTATCCAGGCAAATGGCTCCAGCAGTGAAGTTTGAATATAAACATTTGTGTTTGTCTAATATTTTTGTTACACAATAAGTACAAAGACAGTGGGGAAAAAAAGCAACCAGGGAGCTAGAACAAGAAAATAAGCATAAACTAGAAAGAGAAGTGAAACTACTCAGAGATTAACAGAAAGAAGAAACATCTCCCAAAAAAGGAAGGGCAATGAAAAAAAAGGAAGAGATGCTTTAATCTCTAAGCAAAACCATCTAAAAATACAAGTTAGAAAGGGGATAATAGTAGCCTAGGAAAAGAGTACTTCAGTGACTTTAAACCATAGTTTATAAACTGCAACCCTCCACATGTTCCCAGGACCACAGAGGTCCCTCACATGGCTTCTTGAGTAGCCTCAGCACAGCCTGGCATCTCTGTTATTCTGCAAGCTGCTGCTCCAGCCCCAGCACATCCTTTCTATCTCATCATGTGACTCTTCTAAAGACCCCTGGAAAACAGACTTACAACTATTACACACTGCTCACACAATGCCAGAATCACTTCCCAAACAAATGTTGGACTTCCAGAGAACTCTGCTGCTCTCATTTCTTCATGTGGCTTAGAAGGTCTGAAGCCATAGTAAGGTTATTACTTGTTGAACAAAAAAAAAGATCTGTTTCTGCAGGTCCTTTAGCAATATTTTCTGGGGATCGGTCGCTGCTTTTGCTGTTATTCATCATGACTTGAAGTTTCTTCTAATTAACAGCAAAGGATTCCACAAAGCACTGAGGGCCACTATGGTCACTGGTTACAAAAGGAAAAGAGCCTAAGAGCCATCTCTTCTGCTGGAGTGCATACTCTTTGGGCAATGCCTCCCTGACAGCCTTATTCTTGGCTGTGCAGTTTGTAATAGCAGCCACTTGAGAGTCCCTACTGAGTGGAAAAGGCTCCCTGAATTAGTAACTCTTACTTATCACTGTATCACTAGGTCTTCAGTAGCTGACTCTGCCTTCTGAACATGAATAATTATTGGTGCTTTTGCTGTATATGGCTTCTGGATGTATAGCAACCAGCCTTAAGTGTTCTGTGTCTCACATACCCCAGTGCTGGGTCCAGGCTCATGTGTTACAATACATATACTAATACCAGTCATTATATGTATTATTTCAAAAACATTCGTGTATCAGTCTTGAAATCCTTATTGAATATCCTAAACTGAGTACAGTATGTAGGACTAGGTGGAAAGCATTGATGTTTGGATGCTGTTTTTTACTTCCTTGAAGGAGCATGGGTGAAGTTAAACTACACTGCTTTTGCTCTACTTAAACCCACCATTAAGAGCTTATCTAGTACGTAAAATGATCTGGAGATGTTTTACACAGGTGTAAACTTTGAATGCATGAACATATGCCTATGCTCCGAAGAGGGAAACAGGTGAGCTGCCCCATATGCATTTGGTTTACACGCCAAAATTTCAATGTGCTCAAAGCATTCTATCGTATGCCAAAAAAAAATTAGCCTCATTTATTGTATTTAACCCTGCCTGATTAATTCAACACAAACTAAAGCAAAGTATTAATGGTATTATTTTTTTCATGAAAAGGAGAACTAAGCAATTTCCTGAACTTCTGAACATGAATGAACCTTGAATATGACCCATGAATTACACTACATTGCCAAAGGCCTGGCAGCTCTAGTAAACACTGCCTGCTCAGGCCGTCACAATTTGAATTGTACTGAAATCAGCATGAAGAGAGAAAAAAAATCTAGCATTTTTAAAAATCTTCTCCATAAAGATTCTGATTTGTCCCAAATAGATACCTGGTGAGTCTTAAAGAATTACTGCTCCTGATAAATAAATAATGAAAAATGAAATGTGTGTACAGCATACAGTACAGGGGAATACGGCAAGGAGAACTTCAGCCTCTTTGGCACAATGTATATAGTAAAAAAAATACATAGATGCAAGCCTCTTCCAGTGGCCACTGGAGACATCAGAGAGGTAACATTTCTTTTCAACAGGGCTAATTTCTGACTTATTAATCACATACTGTATAGAACTACACACACAGAAGGGCTTCTGTGACAAGACTGGTGTGCTTCTGCTTTGCCAAGGCACGGAAGCTGCAGGGTTTCTGCTTGAACTTCAGTATATTTCTGACTTGGGCACAGTCTGTGTCCCCAGTCACCTGGAGGACTGTTACTCCCCTAGCAGGTTATTCCTCATCTTATATTTGGACTTTTGGTGGTTTGGGATTTCTTTGTTTGTTTGTTTTCCCTAAGTGTAGTGGTTTCCATTTGCCTTTGCTGAGTTTCATTATCCAAATTTCTTACTGTTGCCCCTATCTATCAAGGTCATTTTGCACTGTAAACCTGTTCTCCAGGAAATTGCACTGTTGGTGCCTTTTTTTTGATCAGGTGTGTGTCCACATTATAGTAGTAGTAGTAGTAGTAGTAATAGATCTACCTAATTTTTTAAGAGAATTTGTGACAAAGTTAATAATCCTTCCTTATTAAAACCACATAATTTCTCACTTCTGCATCAACTCTGCCAGTGTCCCAGTTATTCTTTTTGATGTTGCCTGATGAGTGGTGAGTAGGCAGACTTCATAGGTCCAAAGATGCATGTCTGAGAAACACCAACTGTAGGCAGGATTTTAGGTAGTTAGGATTTTTTAGGTTAGGTTAACTGACTTGAAATTCTTTAAGTCCTCTTTTCTTGTCTTTTTATTCTACAGCCCTCAAGAAACTCCATCCACTATTCTCCCTATGAGTTCCTCAAATGTGCTGAATGTTTAGTTTGGTTTGGGGACTTTTTTTTAAGATCAAAATTGACTTGTAAGGTCTGGTTTATCACAGGTGCATTGACTGCAGTAGTTACTCAGTCCATATCAGTTGATTATGTAGTCTGTTATTTCTAACAAAAATTAATTCATATATCAATTTATCCTCCATTAAAACAGTCCAAATCTAGATTAACCTCAGATCTTTCTCTGGAATTACACAAGATTTTCATTGGGTTAAGAAAGAATACTCTTCTCCATTCCTCATTTCTGTAGAATTTCCCTGAACCTGCACCAGGAAATTTTCTGTCAGAGATTATGAAAAGGGAATAACCAAAGGGGCTGCCAGAAAAAATGCAAACACTCTGGTTTTCACTGGAGCTGACTAGGAAATGGAATGAAAATGACAGGCTGAGATGGTCATCTTTTGAGCAGAGTGTTATAGCATGATTCTCCCTGCATGTAAAGAACCAGGAGACAAGCATGATAGTAATCTGAGGACAAGTGGTTGGCTCAGAGAATGGCTTTTAATACCTGACCACCAGGAAGCGTTTGTGGTTAGTTTCAAAGGATGAAGACAGCAAAATAGACGGAGAATCCAAATAACCTTCTGCAGGCTGTCATGACTAGTAGGAGGAAACTCGAATATCTCAGAGGAAGACACTAATAGGCTCTCATATGTACATCACAACAGATGCAGATGGAAGGAAATCACAGATGGAATGAGAATGCAACCAAGGAAAAACTAATGTGAAAAATTCAAGAAAGATTCTGTAGCCAAAACAGAGATAGTGTTAACTCTAGCAAGGGAGTCTTCATATGGTTAATCTGAAAAACCTAAACTGTTTGTATACAAAGAGCTTGTGAATAAAATGGAGAACTAAATGAAAAGAAGCTAATGCAATTCACAATAAATTCCAAGGCAGAGAAAAACAGGTCTACAATTAAGGTTTTGAAATCTCCATATAAAAAATGAGGAAATTAGTGAATTGCTTGAAGAAAAGGGCTTGAGGATTTAAATTTATAGAAGATATAGAACCATATTCACTTAAAAGCACAAACAATGTTACACTGATGAGTGTGATGTGGAGATTGAGGACTATCTACATAGACAGTTTCTTACAAGACTGCTGTCATACACCAGAAATACAACAGCTGTGGCTCTTGTGTTTCAGTGTGGGTTTTAGTGTGTTACAGGGTAATGGACTACTTTTGTGGCCTGTAACTTCCAGAGCATGTGTGGACCTGTCTTCATGATTGACTGTGCCTGGAGCAACCCAAACACAGTGTCCCACGTTTTTCCATTTCATCTTCCTAAGATTTCAATCAGAATTTACCTGGGTAACAGAGCATCCTCCCACACAGGTTTTGTTAAAAATAATATATTCCCATGGAACATTTCCATTTCAGTCAGCCTGTAATTTTTGATGAAAAAATGGCTTGTGGAAATCTCTCCAAACAGACCAAGTCCCCTTCAGACAAACTATAGATTGTCTGCTTATCAAAAACAAACCTTTGAACTTACCAAGTCTTGTTGATCATCAAACACAAAGTAAATCACTTAACACTGGAGTTGTTTTCTTCAGTTGAAGGTTAGCCCTGGCATGCTTTAGTAATTTTTTACTTGTATTTTGATCACATTTTTCAAATACAGGTTTGAGTACACACAACACAAGACAAGCACACATCACTTCAAAGAAGGTAGCAAATTCATTTGTAAAAATACCATGCTTTTCACTTTCTGTGCATTATTTCTCTCCTTTTCTTTTTCCTCTAGTTGAGCTACCATCTCAGGGTGCTAAGAAGTTTAAGTCCTTGCCTTTAAATACCCTAAGGACTGGTGCAGGTGCAGTTATTCTCCCACCAGCCCCAACCTCCAGATGCCAGAAAAGGGGACATTCTCAGAGTCATTTGCTCTATTCTCTCTTGCCTGGTCTATCAGGAGAGCCTCTGAAACCAAGCCGTGTCCTACCTGCTATCCCAAGACAGAAGAAATCTAACCCTGCAGAAGAGCTTGAGAAATCTCTCACCAAACCAGATGCTGGAAATTAACTCGTGACACTGCCCTTAATCAGTTGAAATATATCTAATAGCTTGTTACAAGATAACTACAGTAAAATCTCATTAATTTGCACTAAAGGTGCTCTTGTGAACTGGAGTGTTAAATGAAGAAAAAACAAGAAAGGACAGCACGTCACAAAAGCTGCACGGTGTATTTATATAGGCATTTTCATTATAGTTTTCATTTATGATGAAATTACTAAATTGATATTTAATGTGCTGTAAATCTATTTTGTGAATGGAATCCTCATAACATGCCATCTTGTTGCAGCAATGTGCTATTCAGCCTTGGACAGAAAACAGGAACAAAGAGTAAGATTTTCTGTGTGATTTAAAAGTCGTAATTAGGGAAATATAAACTGACGGGGATTCTCTGTAGTTTGTAGATGCAAAGGTGCTGATTCTGAGGCTGTGTGCCATCAAAAATACTTTTTTAAGATTAAAGCGATAAGCTCAAAATAAAAGGCAGTTTTAGCAAATGAGAGGTTTTGGCTCTTTGTTTTCCACGTATTTTCTGCATTTTAAGTTTGTGGGGTTTGAGTATTCAAGAAAAAGTACAATGAAACTCTAATCCCTGTGGGACAGACAGGGCTATAGCACACACTGTTCAAAACTGTTCATTGCACTGATAGATTTATGTCTCTTTCATTTAATTCTTCGTATTCCTCAGTGACAAAAATGCATTTGTGTACTGTTATTTTCATAAAATGAGGATTGCACGGTCCTAAGTCATTAGGTATTAATTCATCACTTCGATCACTGAACTGAAGAAGGAAATCTAACTAGACTGCTGTTCAGTCAAGAGCCTTGGCAAGTGCTGTAAGCCTTTGACTAAACATTTCACAAGTCTGTCCTTTCTTAGAGGCTGACAAAGATGCCAGCCTCTGCTTGCTTCAGCATTCTTATCTAAATCTTGCTGATGTTACTCCGGAGGCTTCCCTACTTCTGACTGCCGAGGGGCTGTTGGCATTACTGTGGATGGGGGGAGGGGGAAGACAGTCCCCTTTTGTCACCCCTCCTGTATCACCATTGCTAGTAAACCTGTCCTACATTAGCTCTACATCAGCAGCTACTTCAGCCAGGACATGGCATTTCTGTTTATCTCTAGATAAATGTTTTATTAGCTGTATAAACATTTCTTTCACTGTGTCACAGTAAAAGACAAACCTGACATGAAAAAGAAGATATTCATGTCCCAGTAGCTGCAGTGTCCAATTTCCTTGTGGTAATTACTGTAAATAGAAGGACGGCTGGTGGCTGTCACAGACACTCCCAAAAAGAAAAAAGAAGAGTACAAGAGCTGCTGTGATGCAACACAGGGAATGGGGGACTTTTGGACACAAATAAAAGGATATTTTATTTTTAAACATCTAATCCAAATGTCAGGGTATAAAGCTCAAATTCAACAAGTAATGTAAACCTCTAGCTTCTTGCTGAAATCCATGGAAGTAAAAAGCTCATGTGCTTGGGCCTGACAGGGAACCTAGTCCCTGAGGTCAGATGGAAAAAATGCTGCGTGACAGAAGCATGCTCTGTTAAAGGAAAAATCAATTCTAGCATGCTCCGTCTTTGCACCTGACCAGTCCTGCTCAGTTTAGCCTCACTGCAGAGTCCGGAGTCCCTCCTGCAGTGTAGGAGACTGTTTTTTGCTCCACAGGGTCACTGCCTGAGGTGCTCTACTCTGCAGAGCCCCCAAGCTTCTCTACCCTGGAACTCCTTCGGTTGCAATCCCCAAATTCTCTATTCTGACTCCAGCCCTTTTGTACCTCTCACTGTGGCCTCACATAAGAGGCAAGTGGTTCATAAGCTAGTTCCTAGAAACATTCGAGCTTCAGTGCAGACATTAATCCACTATCAAACAGTACAAACCAGATGGTTTTGGTGCAGACCACACAGAGAAGGAAAAACTAATTCATACAGCTCTGGCTGGCAGTGAATAACCCCTATGTTAATCCTAAGTGTCAGCATAGACATTTTGAGCATGAGGTTTGTCTTCGCAAAGTGAGAACCCAAAGTAACCACCCTGGAAGACATTAATTATCTTTAGTTTAACACACTGCTTGGGAATGGGCACAGTGTGTGGAAGGAAGAGAAGACCAATTGGCACAGCAAGGAAATCTCCATGAGGTCAAATGTTTCTAACTCCATAGCCACTCTAACCCTTTTCAGTGTGTAAGAAAACCGAGCTTTTTGCAATCAACTGAGATGCCTCAAAAAAGGCAGGTCACATGCTGCAGCTCCATTTTTTCCTGAGTAGAAGGGGATCCTTGTTGCTGTTATGGGCTTTGAGGGAGTGAATATCTCTCATCTCTTGTTACCTTGCTTGTCCAGGGACCAGGAGAGTCCTGGGCTGCCTAATGGCAATGATATAAAAGCTGTGGTGGTGCCCATTTATTTGCCAGCTGTGGTTCTGTCCTGGAGACAAAGATACAGGAGTAGTCTGTGTTGGCTTCCAGTAGAGGCTTGAACAAATTTCAAATGTTTCTAGTATTACGGCAAGAGCAAAAGGGAGAGACATTCCCCCATGCCTTAGGCTAGACACTTCCATTCCCAGAAAGCAAGCAATCAGCTTTCTGGTTTTCCTATTCAGCAGTGCTTTGTTAATGGAGCATGGGCGGACAAAGCTGAATAATGAACAATTTTTGATCAAAGATATCACTGTCTTTCAAAGGAAATTCCTTCAAAAATGCAAAATTTCAGGTGCAGTCACTTGAAGCTAGAAACATACATTACCACTGCCTCCTCTGTATACAACTGATTTGTGTGACAGGAAATGTGCTAGCGTATTTTTTCCTATACTTTCTCCCTTTTTTCCTCATCTTTTTCAAGGAAGGAATGTTTTTTTCCCTGGGTCTCCAACCAAGAAAAATAGACCTTTTCAGGAAAGGAATGCAAATCTAATTGCCTATTCAAAGGTAAGCATAGAATACAGTACTTACCTGAACAGAGACAGTCTTAAATGCGTGGTAATCTGAACTAAGATAGAGGTCACTTTTTCTAACATGTCTCTTCTGTAGACTGTCAACAAAGAAGTCGTTCACAATTTACCAAAAATAGATCTTTTAAAAATTAATGCTCACAGAAAGCTCTAAAAATTATTCTCAGAAATGTTCCCACCAGGAACTATTCTTATCTTTTGTGTTTGATAGCCAAATTCTACAGTAAATAAACAAGTTACATCAAGTTAAAGTCTTTCACCTTCAGAGGAAAGCAAACTGGTGACTGCAGCATACTGCATGAAAGATAACAAATGAGCCAATACCTACTTAAGCTACACTGACCCCTTGCTCAGATCTTTCCTGGAAGATGATGGCAGAAGAGACAATAAAAAGCTAACACAGTTGATTAGCAACTGCCAAGAAATGTCTGGTCAGTAGGTCATGATAGAGATTTTTTTTTCCCCTCTGTCTAGTGATTAAATATCTCTGGCACAGTCTCCTGTGGCACTAATTGAGTGTTAACTCACAGACTGTTGCAGTACTCAGGTGTCTGGGGAGTTTGGCTTGGCACAGAGAGCTAAGAAAATACATATACATACAGGATACATTTTCTGACCAAAACACAATATACTTCCTCACTGGAACATGCTCTACATTCTATATATCGTTCTTACGAACAGAATTTGAAAATGTTTTTTTAAATTGTGCGGTCTTTATTCCGGTGAACCATTTACTTATACATTGATACTGGATGGAGTGGTCCTCTCTTCCAGTAAACTGTGCAGGAGGTTAGCATTAGTGCGTTATTTAAACAGAGAAAAATGTTCATATGTAAAACAAAGGATCATCCAGTATTAATGGGGTCTTTCAAAGGCTATTCTGTTGATGAGCAATTATCTGATGAGCAGGCTAACTTTCCTGTGTAAATACCTAAAGAGGAAGCTATATCCTGTAAAATTCAGTCCTAATAAAGCATTTTAAACACCCCTACTACTGCCAAAGGTGAAGATCTCTATCCCTTCACCCCAAATACACTGCATTATTCCACCATCACCAAAGAGGAGTCTGCACAACACATACGTTTTTCCACTGCAAAACACAAGAAGCATCATAGTAACCACTTCAGGACATAAAACACAGCACCTTTTCAAACAATTCTAACAGGGCTATAAGAGCTTATCTGATCATACAGTCATCATGAGTCATCAGACCTGTTACTCTGCATCTGCATTATAAAAATGATTTAGAAGAAGATAGAAGTACTGAAAGTATACGTTATTTGCCTTTGTATCTTAAAAGTGAAATTTTTCTCTCATTATTTTCATAGGGTTTTCCTATGTGCCTTAGTTTCAGAGGAAGCAAGGATTTTCCTGTCCCTATTGATGGAAAAGCTCAGCATTACAACAGAGGCAGTTTAGACCAGAAATTGTCAGCTGTCCAGACATCAAAGCCACCTCTGACCAAGGGCAGTGAGTAGTCCTTGATGTGAAGCTGTTGACACAGAGCCAAGAAATAAGCTCCAGGCCCACTGGGATCCTAAAGTCCAAGTGTTCCGTCCCTGTCAGCCAACAGTGTCAAGGGCCTGCCTTCTGCAGCTGCTACTGAGCCTAGTAAGGTCTGCAGACACCTACACAGTACAGCCTCCTGCAGTCACTTTCCATTTCTCCTCTCAGTGTTTGTGGTGCTCTAGGGTACTTGTCATCACAGCGCTCTAGCGTACTTGGCATCGTGGTATGTCCTCCTGCTGCTCTGCAAACACAAGGAAGAACTTGCAGTCAAGTGAGTGTTCATACCTGTCCAAGAGAAGTAGTTGACTCCATGCACATGTGTGTTCCTGGACCTTTGTGCATGTTTCTGTGCTCAGTGTGTGGGATCCCATCCTTCGGAAGAAGGATGTGGAAGAGTTGTATTACACTGGAGCAGACTGAAACTGTCTGAACACATCAACGCACTAAGAGGCTCAGTCCAGCCCTCCCAATGTGTTTCTGTAGTCATCACTACCACAACAAAAGACCCCACAGTCATAGCCTTCCCTATTAAGATTACATCAGAAAGATTAGTTTGGTAAGAGGACGAGTAAGGGAAAGGAGCAGGAGAGGCAGATCCCCTGCTTAGACACAGTGCCACAAACTTCAGCTATAATGTCAGCTTGTCAACTGAGCTGAAAGTAGCTTTGCACCTATACTGAAACCTATGGAGACTGTCCCACAGTGCGTGCACTTAAATGATTGAAAGAAATGGGACTATATCTTTCATACATAGAAGCTGATGATAAGTATCATCCAAGGAAGGAAAAAAAAATATAAGGTCTAACCAGAAAGGCCATACTAAATTTACAGTTGCAAAGACTGCATTTTCAGTTTCTAAAATTTGCCAATCCTGTCCTGTTTCTGAAGTGACTATTTGCAGTAGGTTCTTGGAAGTAAGGCAGAGATTTATTACTGATAACAGCTAAACCAAACTGTTAAATGATTACTTAACCCAGAGGGAGGCTCTGCCTCCCGTTCTGTCCAACTTCTACCACCACAAAGATGTACTTTTTTCTGATCTGGAGGTCTGGAGCTTCCTAAAGGTTCATTCACCCTCCAGCTGTTGATCCAGAGGCATCCTGTGTACAGAATTTATCAGAAAGGAGTTGGATGCTTTTGACAATTCCAGTACTTGAAACTCTAAAAATATTTTTGCACTTTGGCCACTCCTGTTATAGTGTTTAGGGGTTTTTTCCACAGTTCACTATGTTCTGATCTTCGGAGTTTTTCCTCCCATTGTTCATTTGGACATTTTTCTCAGTATATCCTAGGAACTACAGACTGAAGTCACTTAAAGTTTGTCATTGTCCCTGGGGTCTTTCTCAGTTAAAGATTTTTAAAAGATTGATTTTCCTGTAAATAAATTTGCCATCTTATTTTCATCGTGGATTCCAACACGTATCTTGGGAAAGCTGCTTCAGATTTGCCATTGCTTAGGTTTCTTCATGAGACGCAAAACCATGCCCACTAAAAGGGTCCATGATAATTAATACGCATGGGAATTTCCACTCAGAGATGTAGTGACTTGTCAGTGGCACAGGCCATGAGGAGCAATCTGTGACCTTGCTGTCCTCTTGGTTTACTCTGTTCTGCTGGGGTTTTTTTATGCCCGATGAATTTACATCAGCATTTTATTGTTTTCACTCTTACATACATGCCTACTGTGTACACTTAATCAAATGCTGCATTTATAGGCACTTTAAAAGCACAGTTTAAGCCTCTCCTACACTGTTCCTGATGCAGAGCTCATACTACTTAGTTTCAGAAATGCAAAAATCAATGTGTCAGGACTTTGAGCTATATTAGTCCTTTCCTTGGAGTAGTCATTGAGAATTCAGGCACCACCTTCTTAACCACGCTAATTGTGAGGTCCTAAGTCTCTTGGTTCACAACAGCACGAAATACTTTTCCGAATTTTTTTTCACAAATAAATTTAATTTTACATCAATAGTATCAACATCAGTTTTCAATGTTATTTTTGTAAACATAAGATCAGCACATGTCAGACAAGTGTCAAAACAGACTGTAAAGTTGTGGGAGGGACCAGGGTAAGCTCTTAGTAAGTGGGAAAAAGTATGCACCAGTTTTTGCACGCTTCTGGTGCTCTCTGGTAAGGTGGTAAGCAGGAAGAAAGTCTGCTTTCACAGAGGTTTTATTCTCCTCTCAGCTTTTATGTGAGGATAGCAGCTGGTTACTAAAATCCACAGAGATCTTGCAGCAAACTGGAGGATATTTTTATATGTTCTAATGAAATTTAGCACTTAAAAGTAATCACTCCATCACTGAAACCTTCCCAGTAGGCTAGTAAATAATATTATCCCAATGTCACATGTGAAGACACTAAGGCAGAAAGATAAGACACTAAATTTCCAATAGCGGCTTCTGAGAACTGGAGTTGGAGGGCTATCTTCATTGCTCAGGTGTTAACTCGCCAAAATGTGGGTTCTGTTTTCCCTCCTTACGGGAACTTGCTTGTGAGTGTTCAGTATTTATGACAATTAGGTGGAGAAATGCAGGAAGCAAATTAAGGGCTGAGAAGTAAAGATTATAAACGGCTCTCCTCAGAGCACAGTGCAGAGTCAGAGTCTGACAGCAGATCCTGGCCACTGGCTTTTGCTTATTCTTGGCCAAAAGCCACCTTGGCCAGCTCAGCTGCGAAGCTCCTGCTGGGGAGTGTGTAGTAGTCACAGGGCTATCACTGACAGCCTGAAAAGCAACATTATCCACGACTATGAACAGTTCATGCAGAACGCTGGGGATCTTGGCCAGGAACCACAGCCCCAGAGCAGTAGTAAAGGACTACTATAAAGAGCCTTTATTTTCAGGAAAATTGTGACAACCTTCTTCATAGCAGTTACTTTGTGTGATTACTGCCTAGGCTAGGAAAGGCGCAGAGCTGTATTGGATAAATTATCTGCCAGCTGAGATTAGTTCTTCATTTGTCTACTTGATCCTCCTTGACTTCTAATCTCCTCAATCTCCTTAGAGCATGGAAGAGAACAGGCAAAGATTTTGGAATCACAGCAGAAACAGAACAGAAACAACAGAAAAGGTATTAAACAAGCTAATATGTAAAGACCATGTTCCAGCTGCTCTTCTGACAAGTTTTGTAAATTCTAACTCATCATATACCTACAGCAGGTTTTCTGCTATAGTCCTTGAACAATGACTGTTACCACATAGGAGAGCTGCAGCCGTTCTGACAGAGAACCGTTTTGTTTCACATCCTCTATCTGATCCAAACCGAAATGCACTGTCCTCTAGTACTGCCTGTGGAGGGACACCAAATAATAGGGTACGTGAGGTCAGCACGACCTTTCTTGGGCAGCATTGCTTGGTAAGCACCTCAGCACATCATTTTCACCCAAACAAGATGGTGGGTGACGAGCACTTGGGAATGTAGAGCTGTATTTACAGGTTAACCATAGGAAAGTGCTGAGGAGGCATGGGGTTGTCATATTCTCTCCATTTGTAACAAATGGAAAACTCTTGCAGTAAAATCTAAATCACAAGTTTCTTTGTTCTTTTCTTTGACTTGCCTTGAAGATTTAAAAGGCCAGTTCTTACAACCATCTTCGGTAAGCTGAATAAAAATCATAAACTCAAACCATGGAGGCCACTGGAAAGCTGTAGGAGGAGTTCAGTTCTTACGGACACACCCTGTTTCAGCCAGCAGTGTACGCTTAAAAGTTTCTCGTATTACTGTACCACTCAGATACATGCAGCCATGGAAATAAAATCCACATTAGCATAATTCCCTTGCTTAACATTCTAAACTCCAACTAACCCAAATTGTTGGGCTAAATTCAACAGTTGGGCCAGTTCAAACTAACAAGTATGAATTGTTTCAAGTGATGACTTAAATTATCCTAATTTAAAATGTTAATAAAGTCTGTAGACTTTCCTCCCTGCACTAACCCTCACTTGTTCATGGTTTTCTTTGAAAATGCCATTGCATGAATAGAAGCTGTACTTATCTCCTGGCCCATCTTCTCAACTCTGTCAGAACATCAAGCTAATTCTCACATTCATGTGCATTTTGGCAAGTTTACAAGACAGCAAGAGTATGACAAATTCTGCATTCCACACAACAAGAGTTCAGTGTGGAGTTTTTTTGTGGTAACCACATTGTATTATTTAACTATGTAACAGTATTACATTGACAGTCAAGTTGATTTTTCTATTCCAAATATTCTTCAAGAAAAATTTTAATACCTCAGGTGCCTGCAGCTGAGAGATGTCAGAGATCTGTGTCAAAATGTTCTCTAAATAAAGAGGCCTTCAAAGAAATGCCACCACAGGTGTGAACTACTTCCTTTCAAGCACATCTACCAACAATCTCAGCCCTAGAGTTAGTCTGAGAAACTGACTCTCGAGCTATTTTTAAATATATTTTCATAATAGAAATCATATCTCAGCTCAAGAGAGGATTTTTAGAGAGAAAAACATCCTAGTGACATTTTTGATGCAGCAGCCATCTGGATTTCTTCAAGAGTCTGAATTCTGCTGGGGAGTATTCCTTTCTTCTGTTTACAGGAGATTCCTGAAAGTAGTCAGCACTGAACCTCCAGCTGTTGAAATGTTATCCACATGGTAGGAGGAACAGTGTTAACTCCTCAATGCCATCAACACACAGTAATGTGATGCATTATTGGAAATTATAAAGCACCACATTATATGAACTCTCAAGCAGCCATGTCACAACTCAAATGGCTGTAATTAGTTCCAGTACATCAAGGTATGGTGCACAACCTCAGTGTAATGACATGTATTTGTTCAGGCAGTGGGGTTTTTGGACTAAAACTGTCGGTCTATCATTTTTAAACTGATTACTCAATCTTCCTGGGCAGGTCTCCTAGAGTATGCAGTCTTGTCTGTACAGTGAGTAAGAAAACATTGAATAAGAATACTTGGTCATGTGGGGTGTCTGGGGTTTTTTTTGTTTTGTTTTTAATGGTAAAGGTGTGTCAGCTGAATGTTGAAATTCTAGGAAAACAAGACCAGTTATCTCAGATCACCAGTTCATTTCTGCTGTGTACTTCAAAAAAAATCTTGCTTTCTTTATAAAAATGGTATGTTATCTTCACTTACTTCAGCAGCATTCTCAATGGATTAGTAAGATACATTATTTTTAAATCAGAACTTGGTTCATGAGGCTTACACTTGCCACCCCAACCCTCTGCAAAGAGGAAACATGCCTAGTTCGGCACAACAGAGCAGCATAGCAACAAAATGGAACGAAAGATAATAATGTGTTGAGCTCTGAGTTCCATGTGCCCATAAACAGGCACTCTGAAAAATTGTTGCTAAGGGGGAAGGAAGGAACTGAGGAACAACCACGAGATGCCACGTTTCCAAGATGAAGCTCACAACGTGATCTGAGCTAAATCAAGAGCTTCAAGGAGGTATTCCTAGCAGTTGTGAAAGCAACTATTGCCACCGGATCCGAAGTGACTAGCAAATAAATCAAAATAAGATATTCACAAAAGGCAGCAGCATGGTCTCTGACTTGATCTGATTATTTTTCAAGAATATCTGCAGGGTTATGCTTTCTACATACAAAGAAACAACACCAAAATACAGTTCCAGTTTCTCAATTCAAAAATGTGAACGTGTTTTCCAGGCAGAAGCCAGAGGAGCTTATTCCTTCTCGTCCCATTGCCATCCTAACAGTGACTCTCCCTTTTCTGGTGGATTCCTGGCCACCTGCTGCGGTGAGCATATACTGATTTTGACACCACTCGTTCATACAGTACCAACATAGCTGGCTCTGGCACCACCTCAGGAATAGGTTCTATATACATGCAAAATGCTTGACACCATACAGCTCTGCCATGTAGTGCCAGGACTGTGCTAACGGTTTTGACTTTCTGGGAATACTTATGCAATTTAAATTAAGATCTTACTTGCAAGTACTCTTAATAGCCTCTAGCAAGAGTTTAAGAAAGTAACCAATAAATATGTTTATGAGAGAGGGGAATGTCACTTAGCAGTACAGCACATGACAGTAAGCTGTACTGGGATTTATAAAAGAGAAACCATTTAGGGTGTGGTTTGTGTGGTTGGCTTAAACAGAAAAAAAAAAGCATATTCCATTATGCAAAATATTCTTTCACTTTGCAGTCAGCGTAACTGGAAATACAGCTTGTGGCAGAAGCCAGCATTGCCTCAGGCTGCATCTGTCCTCTCCCAAGCTGCGGGCAAGTCTTTTGTTATTCATTCTTGTTCCATTAGACTCTAATTGCACTGAGGTCCATCTGTTATACGTAAGATATGACTATTTGTTTAACTGTTCATAATTTATTTACTTATATCAAAGTTGCACCTGGATATTCCAGTGAACTAATTTAAATCTCATTGTGCTTCTTACTGTGCAGATACATTGCAAGAACAAGATCCTGTAATCCCCAAATTTAGAACTGAAATTAAGCAGGCTACACATAGAGTAGCAAGAGTAACAGCAGCAGTGAAATGAAACCACTTGGTCAAGGTGATACAGCAAAGAGGTTTTGGTTGGTTCAGCCATAAGTATTGATAGTAGCTTTCTGAAATTGAAAATACGATGTCTGTTTGCAGTTAATGACTGAAAATGGTGGTATTCTCATGTCATTGTCCATTAATATCAGTCATTTCATTTGGTTATCAAAATGGCTCAGCAGGAAATGAAGCTTGCAGAGTAGCAGGGAGTGTTTTTTCCTTTTATCGCCTTGTTTCAGATCCTCCAGCTGTAAAAGAAAGATATGTGATTTGGCGAAAGGAAGGCTAAACTATTTGTTTCTGATATCCGTGAACCAGAAAGAACACTTGCTGATAGCACACTGTAAAATTCACCTGTTTCTCCATAGAACTGCGGTAAGAAAACAACAGAAGTCATGAACTTCATTCCCCATTGCGTTTTTCTTCATGTGAGCTCTGTGAGACAACATTCAGGAATTAAATAAATGGTGCTTTAAATGACACTATGACAAAACCATTCAAGTGTGAATGTCTGCTTTCTCTTTCTTACACCTCTGGTGGTTGTTTTTCTTGTAGCGCTACTCTCTTGGGGACTTTTAATTCTCAAATAGAATGAAACCCTCCATATTGTCATTGCAATGCAATCTGGGTCTTCAAGGCAACAAGTAGGATTACAACTCAACTTCAGGACAGCTAACTTTGCCCTCTTCAAAGACCTACTTGGAGGAATCCCATGTGTCAGGGCTCTAGAAGATAGGGGGGCCCAAGAGAACTGGCTAATATTCAAGTACCACCTACTCCAAGCTTAAGATCAATGCATCCCTATGAGTAAGAAATCAAGCAAAGGAGGCAGGAGACCTGTATGGCTGGACAAGGAGCTTCTAGAAAAACTCAAAGGGAAGAAGGAAGTTTACAGAAGGTGGAAAAAGGGACTGGCCACTTCGGAGGAATACAGGAACGTTGTCAGGACATGCAGGGATGCAATGAGGAAGGCTAAGGCCTGTTTGGAATTAAATCTGGCAAGGGAGGTCAAGGACAACAGGAGGGCTTCTTCAGGTACATCAGTAGCAGAAGGAAGACTAGGGAAAATGTGGGCCCGCTGTTGAATGAGGCAGGTGCCCTGGTGATGGAGAATACAGGGAAGCTAGAGCTCCTGAATGCCTTCTTCGCTTCAGTCTTCACTGCTAAGGCTAGCCCTAAGGATTCCAAATCCCTGGAGGTAAGAGTGAAAGTCTGGAGAACCAAAGGCTTTCCCTTGGTCAAGGAGGATTGGGTAAGAGACCACTTAGGCAAACTGGACACCCACAAATCCATGGGCCCCGATGGGATGCACCTACAAGTGCTGAGGGAGTTGACAGATGTTATTGCCAAACCACTCTCCATCATCTTTGAAAGGTCATGGAGAACACGAGAGGTACCTGAGGACTGGAGGAAAGCCAGTGTCACTCCAATCTTCAAAAAGGGCAAGAAGGAGGACCCAGGAAACTACAGGCCAGTCAGCCTCACCTCCATCCCTGGAACGGTGATGGAACAGCTCATTCTGGAAGTAATCTCTAACCATGTGGAGAAGGCGGCGGCTATCAGGAGTAGTCAACATGGATTCACCAAGGGGAAATCCTGCTTGACCAATCTGATAGCCTTCTATGATGGCATGACTGGCTGAGTAGATGAGGGGAGAGCAGTGGATGTTACCTACCTCGATGTCAGCAAGGCTTTTGATGCTGTCTCCTACAACACCCTCATAGGTAAGCTTAGGAAGTGTGGGTTACATGAGAGGACAGTGAGCTGGATTGGGAACTGGCTGAACAGCAGAGCTCAGTGGGTTGTAATGAGTAGTGTGGAGTCTGTTTGGAGGCCTGTTACTAGCAGTGTTCCCCAGGGGTTGGTGCTTGGTCTAGCCCTGTTCAACATATTCATCAAGGACCTGGATGANTGAGGCAGGTGCCCTGGTGATGGAGAATACAGGGAAGCTAGAGCTCCTGAATGCCTTCTTCGCTTCAGTCTTCACTGCTAAGGCTAGCCCTAAGGATTCCAAATCCCTGGAGGTAAGAGTGAAAGTCTGGAGAACCAAAGGCTTTCCCTTGGTCAAGGAGGATTGGGTAAGAGACCACTTAGGCAAACTGGACACCCACAAATCCATGGGCCCCGATGG
>VZSC01010152.1:460039-477400 GCA_013398225.1 Steatornis caripensis
AGGACCTGGGAGTGCTGGTGGACAACAGGCTCACCATGAGCTAGCAGTGTGCCCTTGCGGCCAGGAAGGCCAATGGCATCCTGGGGTGCATTAAGAAGAGTGTGGCCAGCAGGTCGAGGGAGGTGATCCTGGCCCTCTACTCTGCCCTGGTGAGGCCACATCTGGAGTACTGTGTCCAGTTCTGGGCTCCCCAGTTCAAGAGAGACAGGGAACTTCTAGGGAGAGTGCAGCAGAGGGAAACCAAGATGATGACGGGACTGGAGCATATCTCTTAGGAGGAAACCTGGGGCTGTTTATCCTGGAGAAGAGAAGACTGAGAGGGAATCTGATCAATGCTTATCAATATCTAAAGGGCGGGTTTCAAGAGGATGGGGCCAGGCTCTTTTGAGTGGTGCCNCCATTCTGTGATTCAGTACATAAGACCAAAGTCCTTGCCAGTTGATTTTCATAAGCTTATACTGTCATATTTCCATTTTATCTGAAGGTGATATTTTATCAATGTTTTTCAAACATTGCATGTGCACTGCCGGTCCTTCCTAGTTATGTACTCTGCGTATTTCACCTTTCTCACTGTGAAATGACAGGATGGATCTATTAACACAGATATATACAACCCTTGCAGTGCTGATAGCCGTTTTTAACAATCACTGTGTTTCACCCTAGGAGAGGCCTGCATTTTAGCAGTGGATAAAATATAATCTTCACATATGCACAATTTCTTAGGCTTTCTCTAAGTATTAGCTATTTTTAAATTAATGATAACAGCTTGTGCTCCTCCAAGCATGTCAGTAATGTATACAAACTAAGAAATCCATGTTCTTTCAACAGTTACATAGCTTCATTCTTCTGAAAGATCTTTTACATAGTGTTCTTTAATCCTCCACAGAGCATCTCTTACCCCTTACCTCATTCCCATTACTATTTTTAGAAGCCAGAGATTTAAATGTATTCTCTAAAATGGAAGATTGCATTTGGTGAATGCAGCTGCTTGGATTCTTGCATATGCCAGCGTGAAATCACTGTGGAGGCACACTGGGCCAGTCAGAATCAAGTAAGGGATTTAGCTGCAAATATTCCCGTCAATTTTAAAACAACATTTGTAGAGCTCTGGGATGCTGTTGGACTGCAAAGTACACCAGCAGATAAGCAGGGCTTTCAGAACCCTTTTTGTCTCATGTCACAAGAGCCTCAAGATATATTTAGTATAAGTTCTTCATGGTTTGTTGGTATTATAAAGCATTCTAACAATTTTTATAAATACTTCAGATTTTTAGAATTCTGAAACTTTTTTTGACTTGTTTATGCTCCTGAGGTGAAAATAAAAAGAAATACACGACAGACACATTTGCAGCAATACTTACATGACTGTTTATATTAGAGAAGAACATTACAAGAAGAGGAAATACTATAATCAGCACCCACAAGCTCTGAATGATTTCATGATGAAAGTGAAAATAGAAAGACAAACATATTTTTACCCAAATATTTCTTGTCCTCTTTAGTACAAGCTTGTATTTCAAGAATACTTCCAATACAGTTCAAGTGTTTATATAAAAAAATCACAAAAATATGTATTTTATGTTCCCTAGTGCTTTTAGAAAAAAATGTTTATCTGTCACAGAGTTTGAGGCTTAAGGCCAGCTAGAAAGTGTGGCAGCTGCTCAACAACTATTTGAGGTGAACTGTAGACAGAGGTACTTTTATCCATGGAAATTCACCCCTCCGTTTTCAAACCAGAAAAACAGGCAAGATGCCAGGAGCTACAGGCTATGAGCATGTTTGTGAAGGGGGAATTCACCTGCTAAATCATGAGCTCCCTGAGGACTGCACAATCTTCCACACCCTCTCTTCCAGAATATACTCTGAAACAGATTCTGCCTGTATTGCAGCCTGGAAAGATTAGAAACTGTGACCTGTTCCCATGGTCCTTCTCTGGACTTTCCCCACTAATGTTATCTGAGTGTATTCTGTGTCCTGCATATTAATTCTCTATGCACATACACAGAGGTCTATCATGTAGCTACACCACTCACAGCCTCTCTTACCATAGACTGAAAAAGTTCAGAAACCCCTATGACAGCTTTCTAAACTACAGTGACTTCAGTCTACCCAGAACTGATACAAGACCTGATCTGGATGAATCAGCTGATGAAAAACTGGGAAGGGAGACTTTCTGCTACCAATAATTATTTAACCACAAAGTTTAGATTAATGTTTCTATTGTATTTCTTATCTGTAACCTCCTAGGCTTGGAACAGAATTGTTTCACTGCAAATGTAGTAATCTCGCTGCTGAGAACACTCCTTAAAATAATCTTAGCTAGGTACAACTTGAGAGTGGTCCACAAAATGCACAGTGGAAAGCAGCAGTTTTTCTTCTTTCTGGCATTACATTACAAAGGTGAAGTACAGCACCATCCTCATCACCCTTAAGAGTAAACCACTTCAATGTCAACATTAACTTCGACATAGGTTTGCTGGTTTCACGACACCATTAAATGCATGGAAAGTTTGTGCTTTCCAGTCTTGCGTGACATTGATTCATATATTTAGAACATAAATCCTGCATGTTGTAGCAGAGGTGTGGAAGCCAGGTCAGTGACGCAAAGGACCATCAAAAATGTAGAGTCAGTCTTTATAATTTAAAGCTTCTACAAGCCCCATAGCATGCAAATTTGGCACTCTTCATAGCCAGGGGAAAACTACAGATAACATTGGTTTGTTTTGCTTTTTTAACAATTCTTATTATTTTGGAATAGAGCGCCGTTTTGCTCTTCCTGTAAGCTGAAGCAGTTGTTTGTTTTCTAAATTGTAATTGTCAGACATGGTTAGCATGGTTTTCATGAACGCAGAGCTGTAAGAGGCAGTAGAGACAACTTGGAGTACTTCTTCAGAGCAGACTGGCTCTCCAGACTACACTTCTGCTTTTATGGCATAGTTGAAGCAACACGAGGTCAGACGATGAACAGTGGCATCTAAGAGATCTCTGCAATCATCAAGAAGTGCAACCATCAAAGAAACCCCTTATGAAACATATTATTCCAGTGGTATCTTGTTCCATTACAGCCCAAAAAAAGAAATCAGCATTCTTTGGAAATGTGCTGAATGTTAGGAAAATGGAACATTCTTCCCCATCTGCTGGAAATACTCTAAAGTAAATAAGGATGCTAAGAACTGGGCAGAAATCCTGGAAGTAATTTTTTAAAATAACAAAAAAGCAGACACCAATAGAGGCCCCCAGTTGTCCTCCTAGGCTTAGCATTGGAAAGAAATTATGGTTTGGGAAACTAAATCTACAGATAGTTGCCAGATGGTTAATCGTGGTTAGTGGAGAACACAAAGGGCTTTGCTTGATGATCGGGCTTAGCAAAACAACAGGCATCTCTAAAAACTGAAAATTTTACAGATTCTGAAAGGTCTGGAATCAGTAAATTTATGCAGTCTGGCTCACAAATACAAACCCTTCATTTAAATGCATGTCAGACCCCACTTTAATGTTGATTGTTGCCTGGGAAATACAGGCTGCTAGGAAAAACCTCAACAAACCTGCATCTGAGGGGAACGATGCAGGGTTTGACTCTACTACTAGTACGTCACAAACAACATTAGACTAAGATGATAAAACTATCAAATCTCATTCCTGTGTTATTAGTTACGAAGGTAAGAAGCATTTCCCATACCAACATTAGACAACACAACATTTGCTGTACCTACTATACTCACCTCAGATCTTTAGACACTTTACAAAAGTAGTCAAGTACTATCATCAGCAAGAATTCAAAGTGACCCAGGAAATATAACATATTAATAACAAAGAAATACATTTATGTTTCACAGGAGAGTTAGTTGTATGCCCATTTTACAAAAATAATCAGACTGACAGAAACTCCAGAGGTTTTAGTGCAAGAAATACAGAAGACCGAAATGTCGAAATTTGATGGAGTTTTAAAGCAATTTATTACCTAAAGCAACTTAAGGAATTTATAAAATTCTTTGTGTAAGGTAAATAATAAAAGATTTTTTTCTGCAGAAGCTGAAATGTATACACTACCAAACATATGGCAGACAGAGCCACAATGTGCTCTGTATCTCTTCAATAATCTTGTCACTTGCCTTTTCCTCCGTTTTACAGTGACAATTTGTGGCCCTGTTCAGACAACTTACTTTGCCGTTATTATCCCTAGTTCTTTTTTTAGCACTAGGGTTTGACTCAAATAGGAAGTGGATTTGCTGTGTTTCCTTTCTTTTCACGCTGTGTGCATGTCAGTCAGTCAAGCAGCAAGCATCCTGTCCTTGTTTTCTTGTTTTTCCGTTTCACTTCACCATTATACTGGAGCTTCATTCCATGAAGGAATTGACACTAGTGCTGTCGTCAATGTTTCAAAAATCAAGATATGTTTCAAAAATCAACAGTAACTGAAAAGATACACATTGTAAAAAATTTACTGTTAAAGGCTCAAAATGTAGACCTCTGTTACCATGACTTTTACTTACATTTTTTGCTAGATCTCACTTACTCACCTGGGTAGCTTATTTTTGGAAAACTGACCTAGTAAAAGACAACGGAAAAAATTAACTTCAGTGAGATCAGAATTTCCCTCTACTACTTCGTTTATACATTAAGCCTTTTGTTTTTCAGTCTCCATTTGTACATTGGCAACTTCCACAAAACATTTGGGCATTACATTTTTTGTGCACACAACAGATGAAAATCTCTTGCAGTAAATGAATTCTTTCTGCCAGAGGGACGTAAACTTCTGTCTGCATTTTAGACTCACCTGGAAAAAATGAGTTCTACGAAACCAGCACATACAGATCAACCTCATGTAACACAGATACACTGTATTAACAGTATGAAGTCTCACGTGGGATAAGAAGGTTGCTGCTGAAGTAAGGATTTATCTTGCCGGATACAGGCTTTATATATCTGTCTTCATTTAGCCAGCTGTTCCATCACCCAGTGACCTCTCCCCACCCAAGAAGGGGAATAGGGAAATGGAAAGAAAACCCACGGGTTTAAATGGAACCAGATTTAATAAAATAACAGTAACAAACTAATATCAATGCCAGCACTAATATAAACCACACAGAGTCGTGCTCAGCCCACGCAGCGGTGGCAAGCTGCACGCTCCCAGCAGTGAGTGCCGGATGCCAGACCCTGCGAGCACCACAGCTCCAGCGACAGCGCGACGGCCACAGCACGGGGCAGAGCGGCCTCCGGAGAGGGATCCAGGGATGGCCGCCATTGAGGAAGGGGGGAGTCATCCCCAGCAAACTTTCCAATTTACAGTGAGCGTAACATCTATGGTGTGGAACACTGCTGATGGCCGGCCTGAACCAGCTGCCCTGGCTTTCGCTCCTCCCAGCTTTAGCAACCCGGCTTACTTGAAACTGCTAAAAGCCGCGATCCCCGTGGAAACCCACTGACCACAGCTGGCCACAGACTGAAGCAGAGTGCCTTATCAACCTTGTTCCCACCGAATTGGGTGCTGCAGTCTTCTCAAAAATGCAGCTTTCCTGAACAGAAAAATGATTCTATCCCAGCAAAACCAGGACAGTATCCTAGAACACTTCTCCTCAGTTAACCTGAACAACAAAAAAGGGGGGGATGCTACTGGATCTTGGAATAATTATCTTCTTAATAATTTCCGAGCAGCAACCTGTTTTAACAACACAGTGACAGGTTTTTTTCCCACTCCTTCATGAGTGTGAGTTTCATCCTCCCTAATGTTACCTTAGAAGGGGGTACCAACTTCACCTTAAGTATGGGATATAACCTCTAAAAGCTTTTAACTGATCTATTAAGTCAAGGCATAAGTTAAAGATGAAATAAGAGAATTCTTAAGACAATTCATATTCTTGAATATTTTCCTGTAAATCATTACAAATTCATGGTATTGATCACTTAGGTTCCATATAAACAAGAAGGTTAGTAGAGGTCAGCAGAACCCTGAAGAATTTGACAATGTGAGTCTAGTCCGACTGTTATTGAACTCAACAGCAAATTCCTACTGACTTAAATGAAACCAGAATTAGGATTAATATACACTCATGCTTAAGTTTCTAATAGTGGCTGAAGATTTAATTCCTCAGAGAATATCCTTACCCTACAGGGTCAATAATTAAAACACTGTTTAGCTTTGCTGGTCTAGAATTTTGTCAGTAAGTTGCACTTCACAGCTCAGGAACCAAATCAGCTAGCCCTTAATAAGACTAAAATCTAGCTATGATTCTTCAATATATTCATACTATCAAGATGACTTCATGTTACTACCAATGAGAACACTGAAAACATACTGGTCATGTCGACTCTGACTAGTTTTGAGAAAAAAAAGAACAGTCGTAAGGTTATTGCCAACAGAACGTTTTCATTTAAGAGCCAGCATTCCTGGTATGAAAAAGCATTCAAAAATCCTAAATCATGACCTGACAACCTTCTACTTAAGTTTTTTTTTTTTGCAGTAACTGTTGGACTATTATGTTAGGTTACATTCCTTTTCTGAAGAAAAGTATAATTGATTAACGAGTGGGCAAAACGTCGTTTCTTGAGCTGGCTGGAAAAGTACCTTTTTACAGCATAACACATACTCACAAATGATACAAAAAAAGTATGTATGTCAGTTACCACTTTAGAGCTATCAAGCTTACAGGGTGTGAGTCAATAAGTCTAATCTTGATCTGGATCCAGCTTTGGATAATTAACGTCTTCCTGCCTGCAAAATCCCCCTCAGAATCAGCTGGATATAACTGAAGCCTTCACATTATTAAACAATTGTTACATTCACCCCAGACACAGCTGGATTCAGTCATCTGTAACAGGGACTTCTTACACACAGAAATGAGACTGAACTTTCTGTCTTCAACCCAGACTTTTTTTTTTTTTTTAAAGGCTGTGGACAAAGAATTACTGCTTATAGAGAAAAGAACTGTGTGAACACTAAGAATAGTTTCCTCTCATCGCTCAGATACAAGGGTCAGCAACTTGTCAGATTGTATTTTTCTTGTCCAAGTCAGTGGTTGAACTTGCTGGAAGGAACTCAGCAGGAGCCAGGAACTGTTGCTTCCCAAGGGGCAAGATCCCATCACCATACAGCTAATAGTTCATCTGCATGTGAGGTACTAGTTTCCGGTCACCGCCAAGTCCTACCTCTGGCAGTGAGGGCAGTAGCTTGTTAATCACATCTTCCTTTTCTTCCCTGTCTGTATCTGCTCCTAGTACTTCTGTCTGTAGCAAGGGTTCCCATAGACCACAGGCTGTGATACCAACCCACCTTACCAAATTTGCCTTCCAACAATGCTTTGGATGACACTAAATAAAGGCAGATCCAAAAGTCAGGAGAAGGAAATGTAGTGGAGAAAGCAAGGCGGGTGGGGGCAAGGGGGGAAGCTCTCAAAAAAGACAAGGCAGGAAAAGGAGAGCCTGACACCTACAACACTGCAGGAGAGCAGAGAGACAGCAACCACCAGGTCGTACCTGAGAACACCGAATGTTCTAAGAAATCATGACCTACAAATAACCTGCAAAGTAATTTTAGACTATGACTTACACAACATCTGAGGAGATTTCCCAGGGGTGGGAGTGGTACATGAAGGCTCTATTTGCCAGCTTTTTTCAAAATAAGATATGGAATACATCTTTACACTAAACATGTAATTGCTCCAAAGTAGATGGGTACTTATTGTGAATGTATTGCTGTATTTCCAGGCATTAGCAATTGTCTGAGTCTCTATAAAGTATGCATATTCTCAGTGATGCACATTTAAACTTATAATAAGGTATGCATACATGTAATATTAAAAAAAAAATCCAAAAACACATGTTGAATATATTCCAATAACCCTATAAATAGTATGCATTGGACAGTACACGGACTAATAGCTCGATATTCGGTGATAAGCTAATAATTACCATAGAATTGTAAAATAATTTAGGAAATAATTTGGAAAGAAAGCTCTGAAGGTACTGTGGACCAGCCCTCCTCTCAAAGCTCTATTATCCACCATCAGCTCATGGGAGAACAGTGCACTCAACACACCCAAAGATGAGATTACCCAAATTCACACTAAGGTTTTTAAAACATTTAATTTAAAAGAACCTGCATATACTATTGCTGTTGACATGTTGACATGCATGTAGTATACAGTATGAAGCTGCCAACAGGAACCTAACTGGAGCATGTCAACATAATCTGAGAATTTTTCATCAAATCCGATGTATTAAAAGTAATTTGTTAATGGCTCCTTTTGATTCAAGCTTACCAGGCAATTAATGAGTGACATAAGAATTTATAAGCATTTCTTAAATACATTTGTTCATGTTGCTAGGGACTGCAAGACAGTGAAAATGTTAGCACCTCTTGTTCAACAAAATACCATTGGTAAACTAATTATTCTTTTAGTTGATATTGACTGTCACAGACAGTCATATAATAAAATTCAAGCAATACTTTATGAACCATAACTTTGGAGCAAATACTAACAGTAACAGCCTATGTGTTTCAGGATATATTGATATTGACATGACTTGAACATAATCATGAGTACATACCTATCTCCAAGAAGATTCTCCCACTGCTTAATTAACTATAGATGAAATATGTTTAACTCGGCCTTTACAGGCTGAATGACAAGTGGTCCCAATTACAGAAGAAATGAAAGGCAAAAGAAAAAGGCAGGAAAGTGACAAAGAAAGAAGCAAACAATGATAATGTAAAGAATGAGGGAGCATTAGTCCATGATTACAGTAACAATTTGGTTTGTATGTTACACCTCTTGGCACTAATGTTTGTCTGCCATTTTCTTTAATCTTTTAGGATCCCTGATTCTAGGAGAAGGTCTGCATTTTTCCATGTGTTTATACACCAGCAAGACAACGAGCTCTTAGCCCTGTCCGGTAAATTTGAGTGCTGCAACAAAACCAAAAAGAAATCACAGAAACTGAAAAATTCTATTTTTGGAAGTTAAAGCTTGATTACAAATATTCATATCAGAACTTCAAGTAACAACGACAATTTCTAAACTGGGTCTGGGCTCTAGAAAGAATGCTTTATAGCTCAGTGTAGGAGATGCTTTCAGGCTATGATTCATATCTGTCTGGCTTATCTCTTAAAGCAAGCTTTTACTGCTGTTGGCTCTACAGAAGAGTTTCAGTACTGAGAAACTGGGCTTGATCTTGCTATGCCTTATGCATGATCACCATCATATTGTTTGCTAAATTCTGACTGAAAGCACCTGTTGCTGCAGGTGCTAACACAAGAGGAAAAGAAACTCTGTAATTTCAGATTTTTTGCAGAATTTCGTTTGTTCTATAGCTGAGTAATAGTATAAATATGGTACACCCTTATCCAATTAACCTTCTCCCTAAGATGACCCTTAGAAGGAAGTATTTGGATGGACTGCTTCTGGACAAATTGTAAATATAACAGCTGTATTTAAGATAATGCTAAAGGGAGCAGAGAAAAGAGAAAAGTAAGGCTGGCAATGGAAGAAGAGAAAAAGAGCATAAGGAGTTAAAAGAAAGCAGAACTCTTAATAAATGGTAAAGAATAATGGTAAAGAAGAGGAAGGAGAAGAGAATATAGATCAGTGAGACCAGAAATGTAAACTACAAAGTAGATCCTCAAAGGCAATGAAGAATACGGGGCAAAGATCTTTATCTGTATTTTTGTACCATATATAAAGTTGCAGTATGAATTGGCTAATACAAATCATTATTGTTTCTTTCATTTTCCAGTGAACGCATAAGTTTTCTAGGTATCCAAATACATTGTTCACTCCAGATATAAATTATTTAAGACTTGTAGCTGATGGAAGCTATACCACATACTAGTATGTCTTAGCAATGGGAAATTATTAACAAAAGCCTATATTCTCCTGTTCTCTTCTATTCTGTTGCTTATTTCATTCTATATACAATCCTTTGGTGCTACAATTTCATGTACAAATTCCTATACTCCTTGTATTTTAGTCACACATTCACACACAAATATACCTGGCATGCTGAATTTTGTTACTGTTTTTTCAATTGTTCCGATCCTCAAGTCTTCATTCCTTCATCATATGAAGTTGTTTCTCCTTCTCATGAATACACTCACTTTCAGTGACATTATCATTAAAATACTTGGAACTGAATATATTTTTCTACACATAGCCTTAACTGCTCTGAATAGCATCAGTCAAATCAACTACAAGGCAGCAGTGAATGAGGGGGGTTCTCTAACACAGAACTTGGCTTCAATTTTACTGATGAGAATGTACTTCCCCATGAGTCCCACAGCCTTTACTTGTAGCAACAGGCTCCAACCTTTTGTAACAGCTCAAGCAGAAAACTAAGCACAAAGCTGTCAAGATCCCTTTTTCAAAATGTGTCACTTCAGGGCAATTAACTATATACCATTGCTGATAGTGCTCTTCCTGGAAATCAAGTGGTATCTCACCATATTGATTTCTGTCTAACACTAGGTATAGCCTGGAAAAATAAAAGAAGGATTTGTCAGTAGTTTGTCTGTAGCAGATTTCCTCTCTGTAAGCTCCATATTCACTGTTTCTTCAGTAAGTCTCTACCAACCTATACTGAGAAGTCACAAGCTGTAGTATCAGAAAGCCAGTGTTTCCAACTGTAACAACAGCTTAATTCGTACACAGCATGCTACAAGAGAACAGGTCTTCAGAAGCTGGATGTCACCGCGATGTGTGAATTCACAGGAAGCAAATTTATGGTTGTTAAAGTAAGCCAAGCTGAACAATTTCCTACTGTATACAGGTACAACCACCCTGCTGAGTACTTTTCAGTATTAGCATGACCAGCAGTTATGAAACACAGCAACTTAAAGCACAAACTTGTCATTTGTTATTACAACTTCTCTTTGTGCACAGGAATGCGCTAGCTGGTACCTCACTGTTTAGGTTATGGTCATTTTTTTAACTTTGTGTTGTTCTGTGATCCTGCTTTCCCTCTACAAATTAAGAAGTACACCTTGCACTTAGATGAAGGATGAACAGGTCAGCGATAGCTGTTTATGTTTAGTCATTCCACTACCTAAGACCAGCCCTCACACACACAAGTTTTAGCCTTAGGATGGAGAACTCCACCGTGATAGGGAACAACCACAGCGTGGATCCTGGAGTCAAGCACCTCCTGTGCTGTCCCTGTTACACTCCACGGTTGAAGACCAAGAGCATGAGCTCCATTTGAAATTCTGTGCCTTGTAAGCCAATTATCATAGAACCTGAAGAGGCGTGTCATGTGATTTTGTTCTGCACTAACTGGAACATTGGTACAGCCTGTCCAAAACAAGGAAGGCCTGAATAACCATGGCCAGTCACCATTTGCCTAAAACTGTTTCCTTGCTCACTGGAAAATGCCACTTACTTGTGTTTCTTAAGAGGTCAACATCAGAAAGGAATCCACAATTACATCTATAGAACACAGATTGTTTATGAATATATATTCTACAACAAAAGATACTGAACCATGGCCTTAAGTTTTCAGAATGCCTTTTTCTATTGTTAGTATCACTTCTGTCAGCCCATACTCGGGCTCAGCTAGGCTGTTCTTCACACATCACTTTATTTTGTCCAAATACTAGACTACCTCTGCAATGAAGGCCTGACATTTTACGGCATGTTTGCTAATGGCCACACTGCTCACAAAAGCCTTTGTAGGAAAGACAATTCCACTCATCACGACATCTTCCTCTCCTTTTTAATCATCTTCTGCTACTCCTAGTTGGGTCTTCTTGTCCACTGTCCAAGACTGGACTGCCTTTTGTCCAAGGACACGTCTACACCTTGGGCTGTCTGTGCAGAATCACTCCAAAGGCTTTTTAGCTTTAGCAGCTGCCAAAAGCACACTAAACTCATGGGGAGCTCACATGTGGCATAAGTGACTGCAGCATGTCACACCACCTTCAGCTCATCTTAGCTACTAATCTGAATCAGCATTTCCTTGCAGTGAACTGCAATTTCACCGTATTACTCATTCTAACTTAAGCATTTTCTATGTTTGACTAATTCAATCCTTTTTGGTATTTTTATTTTATCTTCACTGATATTTTGTATTTGCTTTGATTTAGAAACATTTTCATTTTTCTGGTCTCGCTTTTGGCCTTGTTCCTCCAGTGAAGGTCAGACCCCATTTTTTCCGATTGTCCTGCCCACTATCTTTTAGGACAAAAAATACCTACCAACATGTTCCATCAGTCAAAGCTTCCTGCCTATGTCTAAATGACATTAGCTGTACAATTTCCAGCCCAGAAAAACAAGCAGATTCCTAGGTTACGCACCAGTCTGTCAGATGTGCCATTATTTTTCAGTGGGCTATAACCAACCTTATTTCTATTCCACATGCCCTGCTGCAGCTTCATGGTGTTGACATTCCTGTTCCCAACACGGGGGTGTCCCAATCACAACAAAAGAATTGGGTTGAGTCCTCTTCAACAACCCTGTCAAGCTTACCACATGTGGAGGAGTCAACTATCCCCATTTCTAACTTCTTCCCACAATCACAAGATTTCCCTGAACTGCTGAAACCCAGTTACAGCTCTACAGATCCTGACTGAATTTTGCAAGACCTTGTCCTGAGTCTCAAATTTCAGCAACCCACTGACCATAGCTGCGCTAAAGAACAAGGACAGCCCTGTTGCCATATGCATCCTTCGTTACTTGGTGCAGTAAGTGCCATCAAGTATCAAGTGGACTTGGTTTTGCCTAAGTTGTGCATATTTGGTTGGTTGCGATAGTGGCTGCTTGGCTCACTGAACTTTTACCTCTTTGTCACAAGGACTACAAACACCTATTTCTCTAGGGAAAAAGTTACATCCTCCAATCTCCTTCAAAACGAAGTAATGAATTACCAACCCTGTTTTTTGCTGCCACTGATCAGCTCATGTTTGGTAAGTTATAAAGCTGGGAAATGCTGTAACCCTCACTAAATCATACCAACAGTTACATCATCCATTTCTTCCTTCTTGCTGCCTCCCAGCCTGCCTTCTCCCTTCTTCTTCAGACTTTACCATGACTTCATGACCTACAACACTATGGCTTCAACACATAAGTCTGCTACTGTTCTGGCTGCTGAGGCCAAAGGACTAGTCCTCTCCACTCTTCAGGAAAAAAAAAGTTAACTCTTCTTCCTGTTAAGGAATGTCAGAAGATGGAGATCCATCTTGAGTATAAGGACACTGAACACCCATATTCATAATTTCAAGTTTAGGAAAGTGACACAAGCTGAGATAACATCATCACTTCAGCAAGAGGTTTGGATGTGTCACTGAACCTCCCAGACAAACAGCTTCTTATAGTGATTCAGCCATTTTACATAAAATGTTTTTGACTTGTCACAGGTCAGAACACTGGCATTAAGTGGTGTTGTTTGGCTTCTCGATGACTTTGAAAATCTTTCCAAAATCCCTGACAGCAATCCATCTCCAACAAAAACACATGTATGCAGGACTGCAGAATCTTTTACGCCCCTGATGTATTTATGGGACGCTTCATGTCTGTATATTAAGATAACAATACACTCCAGAATGACCTTTTACTCTCTGAGGCACATTTATTGTAGGATTCAGTAAATTTTGCATTGACTGCAGGCTTTGTCACAACTTGTTACAAAACTGCTGAAATGATCCATAACGAGTGGTACAAGTTTGTTCCTAAGCAATCTCTGACAGCATCTCTAAAAACATGTCTGCTCCCATAGCCAAGCAGCTACCCAGAAACCTTTGCCAATCACTGAATGTTTTTCAAGTGTTTTTCAAGCCCATCTCCATATTCGCAGGCTATCTCCTTCTTCCTGGGCCTGAAAAAAAAGAGGGTGTGAAGGCACGCTCCACCTAGTTATATCCTAGCGGTGGATCATGGGAGCTTGGAAATGTCCTATATAGCCCTGGTATGAGCACTGTGTAGGAACACAAATTGCAGTGTAAATGAGCAGATAGGTAATTCATCTCAAAGACTTTCCAACTCCTGACAATTCCTTTTATTCTTGTCTCATATATTTAGTGAATTCAATACACTAACTTATTTCATACAACGCTTAATTCAATGTGCAGATTCAAATGCTGGTTTGCAGGAATTTTTTTAAAATGTGGCCAGAATTCTGAATTTCTCTGAGTATTTGAAACTTTAAATTACTGGTATTTGTATTACCTATATATCAGTACTATACTGCATATAAAGTACAGTATACAGCAGTAAGTATAATGTGCATCAGTAGAGAAGAATATAATGCAGTAAATCAAACTAAAGATTCTTATAGAACATCATTCATGTGCAGTAAAGGTGCTACAAAACATGCTTGAAGGGCTTTATTATTTCTTTTACCTAGGATCCCAAATGACAGGTTCTATCAAATGGCAGTTGTAATGCTATTAACTTTTTACCTGCTTGCACCAGAAAATGTCTAATGATGTTGTAAGAAGAGTCAGATTTTTGGTGTGTTATTGAAAGTACAGTCTGTATATTTTAAAAGGCCACAGTTCAGACAATTTATTTTATACTCCAGTCTACAAGACGCTGTGCCAGAATGTAACCATTTGCAGCTCCCATGGACTATGTTGTTTATGTCAGCAGAGGTTTTGGCCCAGTGTTTGTGACCACAGTTGAGTTTCACCTTCACCAAAGATTCAAAATGAAGCATCTATTACTAGAGAAGACGCTGACACAGAACTAGAAATCACTGCAACATGAACAATCCTCCTGTCAGAGTAAAACCTTAGGTTTCGTAAGAATAAAAACAAAACTCAACCCACTGAGTGATGTAGCGTAATTGCCCAAAACATACACTCCTGCCTGTGAAAGAAGGAAAAGATTAATACAAACCGCATTTGGGGTAGATGGTGATCATTTAAGAAAAATACATCTTCCCACATTTAATTCCACTTACCCCCATTTCAAGCACAGATGTCAAATTATTTCCTCTGAGTAGCATAAGGCAAGCCAAAGCTCAGCAGCCCTGGCTGAGAATTACTGGACTAACAAGATCAACAAGATCCAGCTACGTGATCACCAGGAGCTATCACAACTGTCTTCAGGTCACCCACAAGGACAGCGGCTACCCCATCACCCATGTCACTGTCGCATTTAGGGCTGGTGGAAAATACAGGACTGACTTGTGCCTGCTGACTGATAACACAGAGAAATGGAACTTAGACTGTCCATAAGGCTATTTTTTTACACTTTTGAGGTATCTTTCCATGCATCTAGAGTTTGTAAAAGCTTCTGAAAGGGAGACAAGGTATACAGGCAAGCATGCTATCATCACTTTCCAAACCTACAAAAAGTCTTCAGGAAAGCCAATCATCTTAGAAGAGCTCACACAATACTGAATATAGCAACTAAATTGTCATATTAATGATATTTTGTGCCAATACAGAAAAACTGAGTACAATTGCAAACAAATTGTTGTTCTGTGCACCTTCAGCTATGTGGAAATAGTTTTACATTAGGTCTATAAATATCCTGTGAAATACAAGAGCTCTTGCTTAAGAGTTACAATACATGTCATACATAAGTGAGGCCTGAAGATTGGTTTTGAAGTTGGGGGTGGTGTTCTGCAAGTTCTGGCAATAAACCAGGAATCGCTTCAGGCTATCGGATTTTGGAATGAGACTGTCACATGAGGCTTTCTGTTGGCTGGGGGAAGGGAGGAGAGTTAAGCGTCTACTCCTGGAATGTCTATTTAGCAGCAGAACTCTAATGATCTTACAGGTCACAAAAGATACGCTAAAACAAGAGAAAAAAAACCCCAATGTAATTTTTGCCGTCAGTGTAGTTAGAGCCTGCTTCCACTTAACCTTTTCTTGCCAAATAGCATTTTTTGAGGCTACTGAAGCATGGATTTCCATACAGACTGAAAATCTAACAAGTGTACATGATTCTCAAAATGCAATCCTACATCAACATGAACACACCAACCATAATCTGAAGAGAAAGCAAAAGTGACAAATTGTAATGCTGAAGCACTTTTTTTCATAATGAAAAAACTGTGAAACTTATTCCCCAGATGTCACTTGTCCCGATACATTAAAAAGGGTTCGAACACCAAAAAACGCTCTAAGAGAAGATGGAAAGGACTGGGTCTATTAAGTGTAGAGACCACCAATGGGAGAAACAGCAACAGTACAAGCTTTTGAGGTTGCTAGAAAGAGCATCAGCTGCAAGTGGGGAAATGAAGTAATCAATTTAATCTGCAGGTTAGATAAATAGCTATCAGAAGCTATTTAAGTACAGCCAACATTTTCTTGAGGAAAGTGGAGGAACTAAATGACCTCTGAAGTGCCCATCCAGCTTTCCTCTGTTATGTGTAAAATATACAACATTCTCAGAGTTAGTATTTTTGTTGGGGATATTAAGCCATCTCAGAAAGTAAACCAAACACAATCAGAGACTGGTACTAAACATGTGAGAAGTAGGTTATCTTCCACTATCTTTTTCCAAAGTTCTTAATCTTTTCTCATTAGCAGCTCATGCCAGCCAGTGTCTGAAACACTATATTGAACTAGATGCCCTATCTGTCTAGCCAATCTGCCTAGTCCTCTCAAGATGTAACTAAAAATATAACATAGCTCATTTCCCACTCGAGCCCAAAGATATCTAAGAAGTTAAATGGGCAAACGCCTAAAGTGTATGGCAGGAAACAACTTGAGCATGTATCAGTGATGTCTGGTAATTTCCTGACTAGCAACAGCCTACTCTGACACTCAAGCACAGTGTGAGTTTGTGGATGTGGCACTGAAATGTGTTCCTTCTCACTCATGAACTGCAAAAAATTAATCTGGAATGAAGAGGACACGGTAGAGCACATGACAGTGTCCCATTTACAAAAATCATTTTTCAGGGTTACTGAATGAAGAAATGTACAAGTATAACCATGGAGGGAACCCAGAGGCTTCCCTGGATCCTGATCACATGAATGGTCTATATTAAGGACCCAGCCTTCCACAAACACCTTTTCTAAGGACTGCTCTCGGCAACAGCGTTTTGCTAACACTGCTGCTGTCGATAAGAGTATTTCCCAAGCACCCGTGCTCCCAAGGCAGCCTTGCGAAACACTGGGAAGGCTGCTCGCTCCTCAGGCCTGCCCATGAGGACACCCCTGCCGCGCCAGCAGCACAGGCCCGGCCAGAGAACGGGAGAACGTTCCGCGGGCCTCGCCGGCGGCGGCCCGGGCAGGGGGCCGGCTCGCCTCAGCCGCCCGCCGCGCAGCTAAAACACGCAGGGGTCGACGCGGGTAACTGCGCTGCCGCCCCCGTCCCCGGGAAGCAGGGCTCTCCAGCCCCTGTCTGTCCCCACACCCCCTGAAACACACCTTTGAGGAGAAAACCCTGCGGGGAGCGTTCCGCCGAGAGCAAGGGGAATT
>VZSC01010152.1:478449-505291 GCA_013398225.1 Steatornis caripensis
GGGCGGGCGGGTGGGCGCTCGGCCAAGGCCGACTGGGAGACGGGGAGGGCGGACGGCAGCCCTGCGCCGCTCGCTTCCCAGCAGACCCGTCGCCTTCCCGGCGGAGGCGTCCGATGGCGGTGTTCCCCGCCCACGGCCGTGAGCGGCCCTCCCCGAGCGGGGCCCGGCGTGGAGGGCTGTGAGAGGGCGCGGGTGCCGCCGCCGCCGCTCGCTCCCCGCAGCGGCGTCTCGCCTCCCCTCTCCTCGCCGGGCGCTGACGGAGCCGCCCCGGCGGTGGCGCTTGAAATGCAATATGGCCTCGCCCGCTGCCGGGCCTCCTGGGGCCTCCCCGGTGCGTGGGCCTGAGGGGCCGTCGAGTCCTTTCTCCTGACGGTGAGTGCCTTTTCCTGCGAAGCACCGGGTGCCATCCGCAGCCGTTCCCCTTGTCTTGGCGCCGTTTTATTGACCCGCTGGCGTGGCGGGGACCGTGAGACTGAAGATGATCCGGATTTTTCTGTAGTGCAGTGGTTAATGCCTACAGCCTTAATTAATAAAGGTGCTGCGACTCTCGCTGGACTCGTGTCCTTCGGGCTTTTGCAACTCTCTGATAAGGTTGGCCATGTTGTCGGCAGGCGTTTTCACATTGAAAAGCATTGTGTTTTGTTGCTTTCACCACAAATGGTCTGCTCTTTTTGCCTGTAGACCAGAAGGTCGAAAACTGCTGGCCTTGAAAGAAAGGCACGCTTTGTTTTACACCTGGCCCAACTACCAGAGGGATTCCATAAGGAATTATCAAGGAGTGCATACAGTGAACAAGCCTGGGTTGTCTGCCAACTTCCAACGTGCTGAGCTCCGGTCGTCCTTGCAGTGGGTCTCTGACACTCTTCCTTACAGAAAAACGGTGTCATTATTTTCATCTTGCAGATTATGAAACTGAGGCACAAAGGAACGTGATCTGCCAAGTGTGTTGGCAGTGCAGAGGAGAATAAATCCTGGTTTCAGTTTTCATCCTTGTTTTAGGTTGACTAGGTGATTCCTAGCTAGTGGGTGCTTGTTACTTCTGAGGCATTTCTGAAGGAGAAACACAGTAATAGAATTATGTGTGGTTGCAGTTTTGTGATCTGTCCTTCACTCAGAAGGGGAAATAAAAAAGGGGATCCACAACCTGAAGAGGCCAAATAATTTTGGGACTTGGGAGCTTTTTTCTTTCATCTTCTTTTCCCTTATAGAGCATAAAATTTATGCTTCTCTTTCTAAATACTGTTACTTTCAGAGGAATAACCGTGTGTAAAAGGTATCTGTTGAAAGCCTGTAACTTCTGAATGTAAAGTTTTAATCTGTATGTTGGTGTATCACAATGGCAAAGTAGGAGAAGATGATGAAAATTTGAGATTACTTCTTAGAAGTTAAGCATTAAAAACAAATATATAGCTCTTGTTTACATGTCTAGAAATGTGCTCTCTTCAAGTAAACCCTATATCTACATTTGGGGGAGGAGGGGGGAGATATATGTGCATCTCTAAGTCTCTATGCAAAATGGAGATGCGCTGTCTAGCACTGGCACAGTTGTGTGAAAATAAACAAACCTCTTCACCATTTTTTTTAGAATTATTCTTATATCAGCAAGAACTCTTAATTTAGAGAACCATTATTGGTGGGTGTCAGTCTTGAAGATTTGACTTCAAGCTGAGAACATGGAGTGCGAAGACCTTATTTTGTATGAATTCGCTTGCTTTTTAGACTGAAGCTACTTGCTAGCTGCAAAAAAAATTCTGAAGTATTTCAGAGAAAATGATCTGCAGTTTAAGAAGGTATCAGAAAGAACGTGATTCTTGCAAGCAGATATTTGGTGCCTCTTGTGAGAGACTTCAGTCATTTTAATCTCTGCCCCTTTGTGTTTTTTGTTCCAAGTGCTATAGTAAAACCCCAGAGGCAGGGAGAAGCCTTCTTCTATGGGCAACGGAATGTGTAATGTGGAGAAATGACTTACCTGTTTGGTGAAAGGAGTAGAGATATCATTTGTGTGTAGGTATTATATATATGAAAATTAAATTCAGAATATTCTGGGTAGATAATGTTCCATAAGATTTCTCAAGTGTTTCTCCTAGAGGTGTTTGGGTTTTTGTGAGTCTCATAAATATTTCCAAGAAGGAAGTAAGTTTGGAGTAAGGAAGGAAGTTTGCAGATTAAATACTCCAAATTACAAAGCAGTTACAGCTTGAGTAATCAAAATTCCTTGAGGATAGTTACAGCTTTTAGATGGGCTTTAAGTACTACCTGGTTTGTTATAAAACATCAAGCAGCAGCTGCTATGTGCAGTATGACTTTTACGTACTGGTTGCTTGCTCTATCTGTATGAGTTATGTGGATTCTTGGTGAGAGATTACCACTTGAAGGTGTAAGCTTAGCTCTTAAATTTTTGAGCAATTTCTGGAAATGCATTTGTCAGCAACTTTTGGACTTTCATGATTGATGTGATGATAAGCCTTAATAGACCTAACACCTTCCCATGGTGGTGGTATTATCTGTACTTCCGGACTTGCAAGCTGGCTTTGCTGGCAATGACATGTTGTTTTGTCTATAGTATTTTAAACTGAAATTGTCATTTGTAGGTCACTTCGAATAGTAATTGTCACCTCTCTGAAATGGAGAGGTGGTAACTCATCATATGCCGTATACTTGTAGTATATGTAGTGTATGTGGTTGAGGTAGTTCTCATGGTTTATGAAGTAAATAATTTGTGAGATTTCTCGCTGCTCGGAATAAGTAATGATAGCTGTTTTGCATGAATGCCTGACACTTTAAAAACTCTTATTCACAGGCTAGTCATAAAACTCAATGATGTTGCTAGTTTGTGCATATAAAGGTGGACTAGGGTCTTTATTAGCTTTTCATAGGACATTGCCTGAAGCATCAGTTTAAGGTTCAGGCACAAAGGCTTAGTGCTTTCCTTTCAGAATGATAGCAGGATGCAAAGAATAATAAGTCTCGTATAATTTAGAGATTAGAGTGATCACATGGCATATAAGTTTAATTTGTCTGTCTTTGCTAAAGTAATTGCAGTATTTTAACAGATTTTTTTCCTCTTTAAGATAACTCATGTTCAGCGAGTTAAGGACTATCTTCAGCAGGAGTTCTAAATTGACAGTGTTGTACTATGTAGTATTTTTATGGACTTTGATCCTCTGCTGCTTTGGCAGACTTAACTATGAAAATAACCTGACAAAGTTCTAACTAAGTTTATTTTGCTGTCTTTCTTTCCCCTTTACTTAGGGGTCCACATCAACTACATAGTATAGGTGGAATGTTGATTTGGCTTTTTTAAAATAGCTTCTGAACTGACTAGCTGCTTCAATGTTAGTTCAGCATCAGGTTGAACTTTCACCTTAGATTCCTAATGCACTACACCAATCTGTGAAATAGAGGACTTCGGGCTGTACAGTGTAATTGCTGAAACTATTGAGTTCTGTTGTCCAGACTTGCAGCTTCGTCTATCTTAAAGTTGTTAAAGGTGAACAATTGGTGTTTAGCAGCATTTCTTTTGAACAATGGCATTATGTTTTAAATTTCTGGTATACCATATGTGCAGGATTTCTGCACCATCTGCACCTGAGCATCTTCATATGCTCAGATTACAAAACACTAGTTTCCATAGAAGTCTCTTCCTCACTCCAATCTAAAGTATGGCTCCTTGCTTTGTTAGTTATAAACCCGACAATTTATTTTTTTATGGCTTTCATCTAGGCAAGATGGCTGGTTCTTTCCCCTAGAACTAAATTTAAATTAAGAATCAGTCCTGTAAAGCCAAGAGACTAATGTTTTAAAAAATAGCACATATTAGAAGGGATTGCAATAGCCCCTTTGTGTGTTCGGAGGTGTGTAGCTTCAGTCTTCTTCAAATTGCATTGATCAGCAGGGGAAAAAAATAAAATACATCAGAACAGCCTAAAAGGAGACGTATGCTGAACTGCAGCATGACTTTGACACTACAGTCACAACTGCTTGTTTCCTGTACTGTAGGTGGGTGAGCTTTCCACTTTCCATTGCAGATGATGGAGTGTGGGTCTCAGTTAATAAGTACTATAAACTATGGAGGGTTTCTTTGTTCCCTCAGAACAGATGCTAAACTCCAAAGTGCAAAACAGTAGAGATTTAAACTTAAACACGTCATGTGTAAATGAATCTCTTTAGGACAACTAAAATGGTATACTCAGTCTTGAAGATGGCTAAATATAGAAATGGCATTTATTCAAAAAGATTAAGTAACCTTATTTCGATTTCTTGCAAAAAGCATTATACTTTAGAACAAAGTATGTGATAAATCTTTATTGTTTATTTCTGTTGAGTTGGTTATTGCTTTTCAAATGTTGGCTTTTATGTTCCTTCAGGTGCTTCACAGTATTTTTTTATTAACCTGAGCCATACTTAATATGACTTACTATGATTTTAACACCTGGAGTTTTTGAATAGTTTTGTGGAAATACCATTTAACCTGAAATAAGTCATTACCAAAAAGAAAACCAGTAACTTTGTAATGATGTAATACTTAGATTAGCTGACACTGCCATTACTCTATCGTAGCAACAATCATGATACCAAATGGGAGAGAAGTGCTATATTGAACAGTCTTTAAAAAAAACTTTCCTTTTTACATCTACTTCACTGTTTCCTTTTCAGTGTGGAAGCTGCTGCTTCTGTTGTTCTGCAGCTTTTGACAATTAGCAGGGAAGTGGAGCTGCTGCTTCATGTCACCTAGCTTGTAGTTGCCCTCAAGGTTTTCACAAGTTTCAGATCTTCTGCAACTCAAGTTGTTCAACTTAAATAGCTTTAAATGAATCTTGCTTAAAATAGCAGATCTTAAGGTCTATCCTTAATAGAGCACCACAAGTTTTAGGTAGCAAGCAGTATTTCTGATAAATCTTAGAGTAAGTCAAGACACTAAAATAGATTCCTATGTGTTGGCTTTAGTCAGTATCTGAAGACCTAAATCAGAAGAGAATACTCTTCTGAGTTTGATTATATTCACCTTGTGAATTTATTAAAATTTGTGAAACCAATTATGATTTTTAAAATGCAGAAAGGCATGGGTAGGAAGTCTATTTTTCAGGTATTGAAAGACCATAATAAGCAAAAAAATTTAGTTCTCTTACTGTATGTTTGTAACAAATATCTGAAGATGTATTGTGCTTAGAGCTGTATAATGCTTTTCATATCCGGCCCAGTGAGAATACTTGTGTGTGACAGAAAAAATGAATAGCTTTTTTATTCTAAACTCCATACAACTACAGTCTGATTATAAATAAGTCTTTCTATTTAGTTAAAAACCTACAACCCCTAGTAACAAGTATAAATGATATTAATGTAATTGTCAAATCTTCTAATCAGCAATATTTTTAGTATAAAATTTCTATGTAGGGAATTTTGGTGGATTTGGAGTAATGAACTCACAGGTATAGATGCGAATAAAGGTATTGCTGAGTGATTCTGACAACTACTATTTTAGTCCTAACTGAAACACATCTACATTCATGAGTCCTACAAAGACACTGCTGTAAAAACTTGAGATGGGCTTTTGTTTAATTGTTGGTTTCTAATTCTTGTGAATAGAGGTTTTCTTTACATTATACTGTTTACCTTGATGTCTTAAAAATAAAAGAAAACCAAAAACCTTAGATGTGCTGACACCTAAGGAATGAGGTTCTAGCTTGATGTTGATATGTCAGTGCTTAAATGTCTTGTCTAGTTTTACTGATCTGTATAAAACGCTGTGTATCTTTCTGTTGGTCATTATTATAAACTACATACAATCAAAGCAAAGGAGTATTTCCTGTCATAAATTGCAGTTGCTTTTCCTTCTGGTAATACTAAATGTAGCTGTTAAACTTTACTTTCTAGGGAATACTGTGGAATTGCTTTAAACTTCTTAGTGAATTGCCTTTTATAGGGGGAAAGCTCAGACTACCAGTTTCTGAAGAAGTTTTGCCAGGTCAGTGAAAATAATCCTTCAGTAGCGGGGTTGCTACAGGCAATCTCATCTCAAATCTTAGTAAACCTAGACATTCTATGTTTAGTTTCTAGCTATATGAACCAGTATGAAGTCTGCTTCTAGAAATCAGGTTATGGACTAAACACCCTATTTGACTAAGCCAATCTACCTATTCCTGTGAAGATGCATAAATATAACTAAAAATAATGTAGCTCACATGCCTGGTAGAGAATGGTCACTTGCTTTTAGTAATTTAGGGCTCCTTCATAACTGCAGATTGAGAAATCCAGAGGAGACTTTGTGGCTTCAAAACAACTGGAGTGGAAGCTACTCTGTGAATGCTTCAGTTTCTCTGAACTGTTTTGTGGAATTGCTGAAACAGAGAACAAGTGAGCTCTGCTGCAATACAGAAATAAACGACATAAGATGTTAAAAAAAACTTTTCAACTTTTGAGAAATTTCAAACTCCCTTGTAAGGTTTTGAAGAACTAGTTAATATTTTTTCTGTAGTAGTCAGTAGTTCTTTGTATGGAAGCATTGTGCTTCATAATTCTTAAATGTATCTTAAGTCACTCTTGGGAACGAGACACATGGTTTTGTGGTGAGTTGTTCTGAACCTTGTGCAAAGCTTTTATATCAATGCCTTTGAAAGCTAGGCGAGTATCAAATTCATAGAGTGTTGTCTTAAAACCTGGGCCACAGTGTTATGCTCTCTGTTCTAACTGAACCTCCCACAGAAATACCAGTGAAGTTTGTTTCCATATACAACACAAAAACCTTAAGCTGATGCGTTTCTTCAGTTTGTAACTACAGAGTCTGTAAACTGCATCAGTTGTCCTAAGTAGACATTGGATTTTGTTATAGCAGTGAGTAAAATGGAAACAGTATGTCCATTCTTGCTCTAGAGTGAGAAGATACTAGGTCTTTCAGGAAAGTAAATGTGTATACCTGAGAAACTGTCATAGATAATACAAATGTGAATTTGACAGTGATCTGAAGCGGAGAGTAATGATTAAAATCTAAAAAAATCTTTCTCTGTTACAGGAATTATGTGCAGCATGTTTTCTGGGTGGAACTGGGTGGCCCATGGCTTCTATCTGCTCTTGAGTATTTGTTCTCTGAAAGGTAAGACCTCTGTGTCTCAAATGCAACAGACTTGTAGAACTTTAATCGGATTCACGCTTGTTTTTTGTCTAGATACTTGTGGGATGGGGACAGAAAGCAAGGTGTATTAGGATAGAGAAACCTAGTCTATGCACTTAATACTGTGGTAAAATAATGCATGTTAAACCAGTACTCACTTGTTCTTCTATTCATTGCTCGTCTGTATACAGAGATAGTGAAGAGTGACTTTGGTCAGTGGAAGGTTGCTTAGGTTCTACTGACATCACTGGAGCTGGTCACTGCAGCAAACTGAAGTTTAATTTCACATATGTCAAGTGGTATCGAAATGAAAGCATGTCTGGGTCAGACTAAGTGCTGTTACAGCAGTTGAGCTACCAGTGAACTAGTGTAGTAGGCTCTATGATCAAGTCAGAGCCATGGGCCACTGCTATTTTGTGCCAAATTATCATCCTCAAGATGTTAAGTGAGGCTGTTGATTGAAGCCAGTATTTCAGACATCTATTTCATCTTTAAAACTTCACACTTTTCTCTTTATGTGCCTCTGTAGCAAAGTAACGATTTTATTGTGGTGTTGAAGTTCCTTTTTAAAAAGAGTACTTACTGTCAAATGTGCAGAGTTTGGGATAATTCCCGAATATGCTTATAGTATACACACTGAAGCTTTTGAAATAGACAACTCAAGTATTTAACTGTTTGCATGCAGTTCTAAAACTAGTCCACCACACATACCAAGTTTTTTATTGTTAGCTGTCTCACTTTTTTAACTGTAAGGGTACCCTCAAGTATATTACCTTCCTCCTTCAAAACCCTCTAAACATTCAATCCTTGACTCTCCCCTCTCTCTAAATGCCCTTGTTTAGTAATAGAGCTTTTCTTGCTTGGTAAAATGGTTTTGCAAAGCCTAGGGAACACTACCCTAGTTCTGCCTGTTAAATCTGCTTGGTGGTCCACTAATGCATTTCAGTTTTGTAACTGTCAAATAACTAATTCACTTCCTGCTTAGGCACATGTAGTATTTTTAACATTACACTAGTGTTGTGTCAGCAATATTGATTATGGAATGCTCTGTAGTTTTTAATAAAGATGCAGTTGGGTTTTTTATTTTTAGTTTCAGGTGGACTTGTACAATCCTGCGGTCACATCATCCCAGAGTCTCCTGTATTGGCCCTTGGTTCCAATTTCACAGCATTATGCATTTTGAATGAGAGTTGTCTGGACTTCGGAAATATCTATGCTAATCAAATTATCTGGAAAATTAAAAATAGAGTGGTACCTAAGGAACAGTATCGTGAAATAAACAGAACGGTTTCCAGTGTCACATTTAATGACACTTCTTCACTAGCTACTCCTTTGACATGCAACATTTTAGCAGATGGACAGATTGAGCAGAACATTTATGGAATTACAGTTACCATAGGCTGTAAGTACCATTTATCTTGCCTTTTCTAGTTTTAAGAAAATTGCTTGTGAGAAACAGGGAAGAGAACGCAAACAATAGAAAGTGTGCACATTTTGAGACACTCATTTCCATTTCCTCAGTTCCTTGATAATTGTATAAAAAAATGTCAAATTATGTATCAGCTTTGATGGTATGTATGCACAAAATAAAGATTTCTGAAAAATAGATAATACTCTGGAGTAGTTTAAAGATTTCTGAAAAATAGAAAATACTCTGGAGTAGTTCAGTGTTGAAATAGGAAGAAAACAGAACAACAGAAAAATGTTGAAGTAGGAAGATTTAAATTACAGAAAGATGTGAACTTAACTGAAGTAGATCCTAGGAAATAAACTAACTTTTCCATACTACTTGCTTCTGTTTCAGTGTTCAAGGAAATACAGTTAAGGTCATATGTCCTGCTTTCATAATAATACTATGAAATTAGTGTTTTCTTCACTAATGGACTGAGCAATATTTAGTCTATCTGTATCACTAAAGCTAACCTGAACTGCCTTAAGGATGGAACATGCTATTTGCATTACACCACCTCCATACATAAGACAGTATTTTAACTGATGACAAACTTTCCTTGTTTGAGCATGATAGTACTTGCCAGTTCTGAGCAAGTGTTCTTTGAGACAAAACTGAGATTTCAAGAAAGTAACATGAAAAGCTTAATATGCTACTTCTTAGTCAGTTGGTGGACCATTTATAAAATAAGTGTTCAAGTGTCTTTAATAACGGGAGTATGAATGTCTTATGAATTATGTTGCCTCCTAGTGTTGGCAAAAGGCATTGCAGTTGTTGCATGGTCTCTGATCCAAAGGCTGGCTTGACAGTTTAAGCTAATGTGGTTCTAGCTTGAGTTACAAAATGTTTTCTATTTCAACTTCTGAGGAGTCAATTTCTTACCCAGAAAAGATGTGACAGGCAAATTGCATGGAAAGGTGAGGACAGATACAGTATCCTAAGATGATAAACTGGGTTACAGTAGAGATAACATTCTACAGTTGTAATTCAGATACTAATCTTGAGATACATTTGTATTTAAAGCTACTGTATCTTCGTACTATCAGTTCAAGAAAAAATCTGTAAACAGAATAACATCAGGTTTGAGAAAAATGCAGCCATTCAGGAGTAAAGCTGTAAGATTCATAAGATAGTTCTGTTGAAAATAGCATTCTGCTTGAAAGGAAATAAGGTTATTCAAGCACATTATACTCTTGTAAATAGTGATGTTCTGAAAGCTAGAAACAAACTCTTTGTATGCTATGATTTGAATTTAGGAAGGAAAAAAATTAGTTCAACTGCACTCTGAAAAAGTTACACACTTCTAAAATGCATGGATGAAGATCCTTTATCTTTCTTTTAGGTGTTTGCAGCTAAAGCATCTTTCTTCCATAGCTCAGGTGGAGGAAAAAAACACCCATCACAGTTGTCTTAGAGCTCAAGTTATTGGCAAAATCAGCTCTAGTGCCCATTAGCTTTTTTTCCTGAGTGAATTAAAATGGACTTAAATGAGAGAGTGTTGATACAGAGTTTTGTCCCTCAAAGAATGCAAAATCTTCTGTGCTGTTTCTTATTGTCAGGTACTTGTTCCTCATATAGCCTACTGTTTTTGAGAGCTGCTGGTTAAGCTGCTTGACTTCCATTGCTGGATGGTATCTAGTACTCACTTCTTTGGAAATAGATTGGACTATAAATATTTCTGATATTCACTGAAATTGCCTTAATGGAACACTTGGCATGATTCTTACTGGATTGAAATGTGGATATAGATTAATTATTGCTGACTTTTTCTGTACAGTGCCCCCAGAGAAGCCCAAGAACTTAACTTGCATTGTGCGTCAGGTGGCAAAACTCACATATCCTATGACTTGCACCTGGAATCCTGGAAGGCATACGTTTCTGGACACTCATTTTAGGTTGAAATACAGATGGTAAGTAGCCCCCTATAGAGTATCTAAATAATTTTGAAGAATATTTGTAGGCTAAACCAAACTTTCTTGAAATTCCTTGTTACTTTGGAAGCGTTTGTAACTTAAATCCAGTTTTCTGAAGCATTGCTGTCTATTTTGGGGGGGAGAGTTAAAGAAGTTCGCATTTAAAGTAATTCTAAGTCAGACTTGAAATTTTGTTGCTGCACTTGCTTTGGAGTAACAGCTACCTCATATTTTTCCATTCTTCAAATGCATGATTAGTGTGGCTTGAGTACAGTACACCTAATCGTTAGGTGGCTGGACCCAAATTACACATTTTACGTTTTTCTGTGGTGACTGTTATCTCCTTTTCTAAACATGTGAAAGTCCCTGCGCATTGCAGGAAGGTCAGACCAGATAACCTTTAGAGGTCCCTTCCAGCCCAAACCATTTGGTGATTTTAAGTAGAGAAAACAACATATAGTGACTGGATTTTGTAGAGGTATTACCTATTCTGTAGTTCCTAAGAACTCAGAATGGTGTTTGTCCACGATTAATCCTAACATGAAAGCTTCAGCCAAAGTATTTTTCCTGTGAAAGCAAATTAACTTAAGTATTTTTCAAACTTTTCAAATGGTGTCTTGGTTTAAAGTGGAGTGGATAGAATTGTTGCTCTGCTCTGGAAACAGGAATGATTGCCTGCAGCTTTCCAGCTACTCCATTCCACTGAAGTGTTTTGGTAACAAGTGTAGTAGAAAGTATGGGTAGATAGAAAACCTTAATGCTTTGCAAATCTCCTGATTCCCCTAGAACTATCTGCTGTTACTGTAGCAGAAGGTGGTGAACAGAAATGATGATGTGTTGCAGCAGTAACACTGTACTCCTGAAGAATATGCAGGTTATACTGACTACATCTTTTAATGCATGAATATGTTTTCCATTACTAGTCATATTGCTTTTGATTAAATGTATCAATTCTTGATTTTTTTAAGCTAAGTTAGATTTTTATACAACTTCATAATTACATTATTTTATACAACTCCATAATTACAATACCATGGCTTGTACTTTTGAAGATACTGTGACTTGAAGTCTAGTTTATGTTCTACTACAGTCATGCACTTGTGGCTGAGCAAGCTGATTTCTTCGCCTTTTCTTCCCTCTGATTACAAAGATAATGGCAGAGGGGAAACATGCCAGCTAAGCTGATTGGTCACTCTGAACTACTTAAAAGGATTCTCTAAAGGAAACTGAACTTAATTTATACCTTGTTTTTCCTTTTCTTTTATTTAGGCCACAAGAGAGCTTTCCTGACTGTATACCGAAAGATGTAAACAATTCTTGTACAATTACTGATGTTCAGTTCTTTGTTAACCTGGAGGTCTGGGTAGAAGCAGCAAATGCTCTTGGGAAGGCTGAGTCTGATCCTCTTGTTCTTGATCCCATTGAGATTGGTAACTATATGCCTCTTAAAGCTTTAGTAGTACGTAACTGCTGGTTCTTTTCATATTGCTCGATTGGTCTGTTAATGTTTCTTCCCTATAAAAATTAACACTGCCAAAATATTGTTGACTAGAACATGAACTGCACTGGACAAAGGTAGGGAAGTAGAGATTTGATCACGATTCAGATAGGAAGTTCTTGCTGAGTAGTTTGCTTTAGAAACTAGCGTGAAGTATCAGCCATTTGAGCTTGTGAAAGGCTTTAATGGTAGCGTTGACAGCATGGTGTACCAACTGCTAGAGGCATGATAAAATACAGCTGTAGAGTTGACTCTAACTCTTCTCTTCTAGTTAAACCTCTGTCTCCGCGCAACTTATCAGTCAATTCAGGAATACTACCTACTGTTCTGAAACTTTCTTGGGAGAATCGGATTTCGGCAGCTGTGATGAAGCTGAAATTCAATATTCGCTATAGGATCACTGGTGACACAAACTGGATGCAGGTGATACCACTAATGTCCCTTGTCACTGCTGTAACCCAACCATATGTAACACTGCAGAAGTTCCCTCACTGCTGCAGTTCAGAGGGTTCACTTTATTATCCTTACACCTGATGTGGCCTCGGGAGGTAGTTTATCTGGCCTGTTCATGAAGGGTAGGTTTTTTTGTGCAATCTAGAGTACAGTGACCTTGTCTTTTCTTTGTGGAGTTCTCTGCTGTCCTCCCCATCATGTTCCACTATGTTTATTTTGAATTTTTATTCTGTACATGCAACACCTAGAACATTTGTGGACTTTCTTCTTCCTGTGCACATGCAAAACTACTGATCTAAATGTCTTTTAAAGCTTGGGCAAACACTACAGTGCTGGGATGCCTTTTTGAACTTGCTGTACCTGCACTTGGGTCACAACAACTGCATGCAACACTACAGGCTTGGAAGAGTGGCTGGAAAGCTCTCGGGTGGAAAAGGACCTAAGGGGTTTGGTTCACAAATGGCTAAATGTGAGCCAGCAGTGTGCTCAGGTGGCCAAGAAGGTCAACAGCATCGTGGCTGGTATCAGAAATAGTGTGGCCAGAAGGACTAGGGAAGGGATTGTCCCCCTGTACTCAGTGCTGGTGAGGCCGCACCTCGAATGCTGTGCTCAGTTTTGTCCGCTTACTATAACAAAGACATTGAGGTGCTGGAGCCTGTCAGAAGGGCAACAAAACTGGTGAAGGGTCTAGAGCAGAAGTCTTATGCGGAGCAGCTGAGGGAGTTGGGGTTGTTTAGCCTGGAGAAAAGGAGGCTGAGGAGAGACCTTATTGCTCTCTACGGCTATCTGAAAGCCAGTTGTAGCAAGGTGGGGGTTGGCCTCTTCTCACAGGTGGCAAGAGACAGGACAAGAGGAAAGATCCTCAGGTTGTGCCAGGGGAGGTTTAGATTGGGTTTTAGGAAAAATACCTTCACTGGAAGAGTTGTCAGGCAATGCAACGGGCTGCCCTGGGAAGTGGTGGAGTCGCCAGCCCTGGAGGTGCTTAAAAGATGTGTAGGTGTGGTGCTTAGGGACATGGTTTAGCGGTGGGCTTGGCAGTGCTGGGTTGATGGTTGGACTTGATGATCTTAAATGCCTTTTCCGACCTAAATAATTCTGTGATTCTATACAGTATGGTTATTCTGCTGTCATGGTTTAGGCCCAGCTGGCAACCAAGCACGCTGTGGCCACTTGCTCACTCCTCCACCCCAGTGGGATGAGGAGAAAATGTAAGGAGAAGCAGGGCAGCTGAGACAAGGACAGGGAGGGTTCACTCACTGGTTGTGGTCACAGGCAAAGAAACAGACTCATCTGGGGGGGAAAAATCAATTTAATTTGTCATTAATCAAATTAGAGTAGGACAATGAGATGTGAAACCAGATCTTGACAACTGCTTCCCCCACCTCTCCCCCCTTCCCGGGTTCCAGTCCCCTCACTCCCAATGTCTCTTCCTCCTCCCCACCAGCGACCCAGAGGGACAGGGAATGGGAGGTGCAGTCATTTCACCAGAGATTTTTCTCTGCTGCTCCTTCCTCCTCAGGTGGGGAGGGCTGCTTGCTGCTTCCCCTGTCCCAGCACGGGGTCCCTCCCACAGCAGACAGTCCCTCACAAACCACTCTGACATGACTTCTTCCTGCACTATGCAGTCCCTCAGGAATGCACAAACCCAGTGCAGGCTGCCCACAGAGTCACAGCCTGCTCAGGAGCAGGGACCTCCCCTGGTGTGGGGTCCTCCATGGGCTGCAGGTCCCTTTCTGCATCGTGGTCCTTCATGGGGTGATCCTCAGTGGGCTGCGGGGGCACAGCCTGCCCTCTCCCTGCAAGCTGCAGGGGAATCTGCTCCAGCTGCCTCCTCCCCCTCCTTTCTCAGTGACTCCTGGTATCTGCATGTGTCTTTCTGTCACATCCCCATCCTTCCTCTGCTACAGGTCTCAATGGCCATTCCTTTGTCCCATCCTCTTCTTAAATACGTTACAGCAGAGGCGCATCTGTTGTTGCTGATGAGCTCAGCCTCAGCCCAAGGCGGGTCAGACTTGGAGCTGAGGGAGCTTTCAGCAGCTGCTCACAGGGGCCACCTGTCCCAGGTAGCCCCTCCACTGCTACCAGAGCTCCCCACACAGACCCAAGACATCTGCATACACACCTTAAGCCTGGTGCAGTCAAGGAACTGGGAGAGACTAAGGCATGTGCCTTACCTGTAGCGTGCTGTAGTATGTTCATGGCATCAGGAGTTGTGGGTTTTTTCTTCTACATCAGTCTGTGTATGTATCTTCAATAGCTTCTCAGTTTTGCCTTTCTTTAAGCCTTCTCTCAGAGCAGTAGTATTTCAGAAATGCTCTTTTCATCAGTATGTTCCCATCTTTTGTTTCAGTAGACCCCCAATAGTATTTTGAATTTCATGACTTGTTTGAAGGAAGGCTGCTTCTGACTTACCAAAATACAGTGTTTGAAGCAGGTAGCATAACACTACTGCTTGTGACTAATGTAGTGTACTCCTTTGGACGGACTTCAAGCTTTAGTTGCAGAGATTAAGTATTAATGTTACCTGTACTAATACTTTAAAGAGCACTGTACTGCACTGCTTATTCTGCAGCTCCAGGATCTGTTGATACATTGTCCTATTAAGTCCTTTTAACTTGTCTTGCCCTCTTAACATGCACACAAGACCACTGAAATAGTAATTTTTAAAACAACTGAGCTTGCTTAGCTTAGCTGTGGTAAAATTGGACTTCTTTGACAATTCTATGCACTCAAGATTAACCTCTTGAGTGTCCTGCACGTGTGTTTAATCTGTAATTGTTCCTCTTGCAGGGTTGCTCACTGTAAAAACGCCTTAATCGCTTGTGATGGAGTCACTGTGTGTGTGCCTACCTATATATGTATTCATTCTCTACATCACACATCTGTTTATGTACATACACAGTAACCGAATACCAGAAAATTTCTTATTTCTCTAAGACAAAGGAAACACTTTATGAAAATAAATTCCTTTATTAGCAAAAGTATAAAGTGCGCTAAAACTATTTCAATGTCAATTAAGAAAAACTATTCTGTATCAGGGGAAGAAATAATCCTGGCCTCTTTAGCTTTATAGGAAGCTTCTAGCACAGGTATTTTGCAATCAATAATCAAGCAGATAACCTAGCAAAGTTCTGAAATGTGAGATGGGATATTACAGATCAGTAAACAGAGGAGTTGTATGGGAAGGCAGGAGAGGTAAACAAACTAATTAAAAAAGAAAACAGAATATGAGGGATTGTTGTGAGATAGCTACTTACCTATCCTAGTGTATGTATTGTATTCTACCTGGTAAATACACACAACTATGATCCTTACCAAACCATGGTTGAGAATTGCAGCTTTGGGAAATAAGGGGGGTGAAAAACTGTTGTTTGTAATGGGTATGTATATGGTGGGGAGCCCTCTTGCATGGGAGCCGTAGTATCACAGAACTCAGCTTTACAATTTTTGAGTAGTGTCTCTAAAATATTTCTTCCATTTACAGGTTCCTCCTGAAGATACAGCTTCACCAAGAACTTCGTTCAGTGTTCAAGGCCTCAGACCCTACACAGAGTATGTTTTTTCAATTCGTTGCATGAAGGAAGATGGAGTGGGCTACTGGAGTGACTGGAGTGAAGAGAAAACTGGGGTCACCACTGAAGATAGTAAGTAATATATGAAAGTAGGTCACTGACTAACAAAACATGTGAGTGCTCAGCAATTTGGCAATAGCCAGCTGAAACTGTGTATCCTCGCTTGACCCGTTTGGTTATACATGCAACAAGGCTATCATAAGTTACTTTCAGTACTGACCAACTTAACCCATGCATTCCAAGGAGCATGCAAATAGCTTGCCGTAAAGCTGGTCTAGAGGTGCTCCCTGAAAATGGCTAAAATGGGAGGTAGGGAGGAAAAGCTTTCTTCGCAGAAAGTTACAGTCTCACAGTCTTTTAGGGATGTAGGCTTCATGCTTTGTTCTGAAGGTTATCTTCTGTTAAAAGCTTTTATGCCTGTGTGAAAAATCTCAGCGTTGCAAAGTTGCTGCCATGTACCAAATCTGTTCACACTACAACCAGCTCATCAACGTGGCTGGCCTTTCAACTCCTTGTGATGCTTTAGTCAGCCATTATGACACTGTTACCACTGAACTGTATGTTCTGCAGGTGTGCTGTGTTGCCCTGAACTCGTTCTTACTCCTTCAGGACAGTGGCACTGAGACTGTTACTGCCCTCTGTGTCCACTGCATTCCACAGCATGTTTTTCAAGTTTATTGATTGCTTCCAGTTGCTCATGAACACATGCATTGCTTGAAATATACTGTGGCATTAAAATAACTACAACTCACCGTGTTGTGAATTTAATATACTTGACAGCTTGTGGAAGTCGTTGCTGTTTTTCGCCACTAGAGAGGCCCTCCTGCAAGTTTATTCTTAAGTACAGAGGCTGTGCCTTCTGCCACTGACTTAGGCCAAATCCATTAGTTCAGTATGTTTGGCGTTTTCTGTTACTGATTTTTTTTGTTTGACTGTCTTGTTTTGCAGCATTTTATGACTTAGTGATTGATGCAGCAGCTGTAAACTCCCACTCAATAAAGTTGCACAACAATAAATGAGCAGTAATTATTGGAAACTGACATGAAAATCACACCTGTGTGTTTGTTACAGTATGAAAAATCTTACTCTCTAGTGGATTCGTACATTTTCCATTAACAGAACAAAAATACATGCAGTTTATATACAGACACAACTTAGACCTATGCATTTGGCCCTTTAATTTGTTCTCCAAATAAAAGCCCCAGGCTTTGATGTATAACTTACCTTTCTGTAGTCTATTTTCCTATTGTCATTCGTCTCAATAGCCTGCTTAGACTGAACTGGAACTAATTTAACATCTTTAATAGATGCTTGAGAGATGCTAACTGATATCTTCTTGAATCTGAACCTCTGTTGATGTCAGAACACCCTGCATTAGTATCATGCTTCTTGCTAAAGGTAGAATGAACTAATTTCATAATGCAGTAAGCTGACAAATACCTGTGCCATTAATTGTGAACCACTGCAAATGTAAATACAGTCTGTTTTCTAATGGTAGAACAGCATTTTAACACACTGTTGTAGTTACCCTTCTAATGATAACAGGATAGTCACACTTCTGCATTGGTGGCTAATAAGTTATTTTTTGCTATTGTAGCAATAAGTTGACAGTAAAATAATTTCCTCTTCTGAGTTTGCTTACAGACAAGCTTCATAGTTGTGGTCACCTCTAGCAATTGCCTAGATACGCTGCAAATTTATAGAATAGTGGGATAACTTAAGTTTGAAAGGAGCTAATGAGGTCTGTAGTTCCCTGATCCTTTTTCTACCAAGTGTCTGGCTCGGACAAGGGACTTAGGTTGCAATTTTGACAAACCTGTACCACAATTTTATTCATTTTTTTTACTGCATAGTTGCCTATTTCAAAGATCAAATGAAACAGATGGACACTTAAGTTACTTATACCGTTACTATTGCCCTCAATCAAATTATAAAACTGATTTTTAAATGCTGTGCTTTGTCCAAGACCATTAGATCCATGTCCCAGAATGTTCTACATCTGCTTGTCTTCTGCACTGAAATGATTCGGTGTTTATCTCGGTAGCAAGCTACCAAGATACAGGTGTATTTACCACTACTATATTCAGGAAGGTATACTTCTGTGTTTCCGTATGGTTTTATCCATAGCACAAATGAATGCAACACGATCTGCCTTGTGTTCATTTCCTGCCACAACACGTTTGTACAATTGCTTCTGTCTCATCTGAATCAAATCGAGGTACTCTGATTGTTAAGAAAGAGCTCCTTTTGCCTCAGTTCCCAGGTCTCCTTCCCTCCTGATGTAAGGTGTAAGAGAAGACGCACACTGTAGACTTGATACTGTTTTCTGGAGGTAAAACAGCCAAAAACTCATAATGATTACTACAAAAATGCAATAAAAGAACTCCTGGAGAAAATACAGTCTAGCAAGATTATGATTGTAAACACATTTTAAGATGACGTTTTTGTTAGGGCTAAGGCCCTCACAAAGGATTGACCACTGTTTATTGCTTTATGCACTGTAATAGATTGATTCATTCTACTTTGAAATGAAATTCGTAGTAGAAATACTACTTGAATTTTTTAGAGAACTTATGCCAGAAAGTATTGTTGTATTGTAAAAAAGTACTGCAGTGCTGTTACCCTTTTTAGCATAAAGGATATAGGAAACTTGAGGAATTCTGGCAGGAGAAATTAGTCTCCTTGTTACTTTTCTGCACTGTTTTTTAGGTGACTTGATATTGAGGGGTAGGGAGAGGGTTGCAGCTATAGACCATAGCAAGGTTTGCAATATGGAGACGTAACAGGGCCGTGCCTCTGGATGCAAGCTGCATGGTGTAGGTTTGGTCATGCTTCACTCAGCACTGTCATCTTTAGTCAATTGTGGCAGCTGCTTAGCATGGTGACTCAGTTATTTTGATACTGTACACCTAGATCAGAACTAGTGCTTTGCTCATCTATTTAGGAAATACTTCCATGCAGGTGTTCCACTTATCCCAAGCATTATTTTCTTTGAGGAGCTAAGGAAACACTTTTTGTGTATGGTTTTATTAAAAAAAGGTAAACATCTAATGATAGTCAAAGGATGAAATCAAACAGATTAAATAAAAATATTTCTACTATTAAGCATTTTTTCCTTTATCAGAACCATCTAAAGGACCACCCATATGGAGGATCATTGATGCATCTCACTCACCAGCTTTCTGGACTGTGCATCTGATGTGGAAGGTAAAGCAACATGATAAACTGCCATAATTGAGCATTCTTTTGAAAACATGAGTGTTAAGTGACAATATTTACCTCAATAAATTTGAGTAGATAGCTGGGATAGTACAGGTTTTTGATGAGACAAGTGCCTTTAGTATTGTTATTATAATAATTAGTTAACAAAAAAATAAAAGTGTAGATGTGAATGCCATCAGTTAACTGGCGTACATTTGTGATCCAGAGTATACAGAATCCACATTCAGATTCCTGACTTGCTGTCCTTAAGCAGCCTATGGAATTGGAGAGTTTCACTTGGACAAAGTAAACCTTCACGTTACGCCTTCTGCTGTATCATAAAACTTTTGTAACACTGCCTGGACAGGGATACTTCAGGTGCAAAATCCATTAAGCCATCCATTGGGAGATTCCAGAGGCCAAGCTTAATAAATACAGTACTGCACACTTGCATGCAGTAGGCTGCCCTGTCTAGCTGGCTGATTAGTCCAAAGCCGAGAAAGTGAATGCAGTTATGGTCAGTCCTTATCTCCTGCTTTATTTTGGTCTGTGAACTTCTGTCACATTTGATCTAGGTGTCTTTTTGTGATTACTTTTTTCCTATTGCTGGGTGGCTTTTGTGAAGTTACACTGATATGGCATCATTGTCTGATGTAACTCGTGTCACATGCCACTTCTGACATTATTTAGCTCAGAGTTGGAAAACTGGTGCTACTTCACACTTTTATTCTTAAGTTACCTGAAAACTAATACTGTTACACAGAAACATAGTATTTTTCTGTGTTGTTAGACATCACAGAAACAAGTATTTTTCCATGTGTAATAAAAGAAAACTACTTGGGCAGTTGTGCATTCTTGTTCGGCACAGCTTAAGATGTGATGTTCTTTTTATGTCACTGTGTTGTAAAGTCACATAAAATGCAGGTTTTATCAACACATGCTGTGCAGTCTTTACAGGATAGCTTTTATTAAACTACTAGGTAGGGTTATGAGCCAAGAAAAAGAGAATTTAAACCAGAAATAGTTCTGGAAGATACTGCTCTACAGAGACGAACGCAGATTATTTGCTCTCTCCTTAAATATGCGGCTGTTTGATCCACATAACTTGTCTTGTTTTCAGATTTTTAAATTATGCATTATAAACAATAAAGATTAATTCACATTTGTTCAGTATTAGTCTAATCAAAGGTGTGTTTCTAATAGGCATTGGAGCCATTTGAAGCTAATGGAGTAATCTTGCAGTATGAAGTGAGTGTCAGAGCTAAATCATCTCTCTCCAGTCCGCCAGAGAAATACAATGTTAATACCACCAGCCTTACATTAAAACTGCCAAATGGAACTTACGAAGTGACTGTGATTGCCCATAACAGAGTCGCAGCATCCCCTCCATCAGTTTTACTTATCCCAGCAAGTAATTCAAAAGGTTAGTGTTCTAGTAATGTCTCTTTCAAATGCGTTTGCGTGGCTTTTGTTATAAGAAATCTTCAGTATTGTAAAATCATACTTTTTACATGGACACATAGTTAAAGTGTTACTGAATGTATCTATAGTCTCATGCTTTATGCTACCACTTCTGTGCTAGGGAACATGCGAATTTATGTATTCACCAGTTAATTTGAAGCTATGCATGTTATTTTGCTGTTCTTTTTGATCCTTAGAGCCACTGTGCACTATATATCCTATTGTTTGTTTTCTTAGTGTAGCAGGCATTTTTGTTTTCCTTTTAAAAAAATCAAAGGGTTAGGGAAGCAAGCATCCTTTACTTCATGTATATACAGTCTTGCCAGTGTTACTCTTTCTTCTGCTTTCTGATGTCCCCCCCAGCCCCTTTCTTTTCCCAGTCTCACTACCATATTTTCAGTGTCTTGCCTGTTGCTTTATCTGCTTCCATTGTTTCCCTACTGTTCGTGTTCCTTTTTATTATATTTCTCCTGGTGTGCAGTAGTAGTAACTACAGACTGGTTTCCCCTTACTTCCAGCCTCCTCTTGGACAATCTGAACACTACCAGGGCAGAAAACAAAAAAATAAGTGTACAGACAGATGCTGCTTTTTAGTGTAAACACCAAGGGAGAGCCACAGGTTCTAGAAGTATTAGAAGAGCTAATTACGGGTGTGTTTCAAAGAGTAGCATTGCAGCCAGAAGTACTTTGTACATGAGTGCAAGGATTAGAATGGGAATTTAGAAGTGTCTCAAGGTTTGATTTCTCTCTGAAATAAACCCTTTCTTTTGGAATAAACATAGTATCTGTTTACTGTGCAATATGGTAGCTTATTGTGTTTGAGAACAGAGAAGCTGAGCCTAATTTCCAGTTTTTAAATAGCCTAATACTCCGTATTTTGGATCTCTGATACAAAGATTCAGATGTAAGCTTCCATATTTCAGAAAATGGCTTTCACATTTACTTAAGTTTTGTCAAACTGTCACAATTACAATAACCCAGAAGTATCTACATTTGACAAAACAGCTATTATTTTGAATATCTAGTGGAAGAACTGTCAGTATTTATCACTTTTGTTTTCTTTTATCACAGCTCCTGTGAAGAATGTTAGAACACTACCTAAAGATGGCAAGTTGTGGGTAGGGTGGACCGCTCCTAACAGTTACGTTCTTAAATATGTGATCGAATGGTGTTTGGTATCCGACAGCTCAGACTGCATCATAGAATGGCAGAACGAGCCAGGAAATGTTCAAGGAACATACTTAAAAGGTATTTACTCATAAGTCTACAAATGCTGTGTAGAACACTTTAAAAACCTAGTAAGTATTCTCAAAGTGATGACCATCCTCATGCTGACTAGAATTTTATTGTAGGAGAGAATCTGGCATAATGCTGAGGGCTGCTCTTAATCATGAGTGTGTGGAAGTATCTGTATATTTTTGTCAAATATAAAACTGTATCTAATCTTGCATTTTGAAATTTATGTTATGTAACAGCAAGGATTTCATCTGCATTTTGGTTTTAGTCTTCTCATTCTTGGGAACCATTATAATAGTGAAAAGGCTGAGTTCCTTCAAAATCAAATTCTCTGATCCCTCTTCATTTATAACAGTGGAACATGATCAGCTTTACAGTTCTCTTCAGATTATGATCAGTAGCTCAAATCAATAATTTTGAGTTTCAGAGCTGCATAAAGGCTTTTAATTTAAAATAAATTTGGAAAAATATTTGAGGTCTTTTTATTAAATTTAACATTGGAACGTTGAACAATTATACTATTCCTTTAGTTAATATTATAAAGCAGTATATCAGTGAGGTCTAGAAAAAGCAGTCAGCTGCATTAGATACAAGTGCATCTTATAAATCAGCCAAAACGTAGAACTTCGTATCTAAAGTAATTAAGAAGAGTGGTGAGGAATTCGTGAAACAACACATTTTAAATTCCTTTTATTAGGTGATATAAAGCCGTTCAAGTGTTACTTGATAACTGTGTACCCTCTATATGCTGATGGTCAGGGAAGTGGACAGTCTGTGAAGGCTTATCTTCAGCAGGATCGTAAGTACAAAATAGTCATCTTGGAGCACATAAACTGACTTTCTTGACTAAAAATAATGAGACTTTTGCTTTAATGTGGACTATGTAATGAAGAATGGTCCTACACTTGAGTATCATCTGACATAATTGATCTTGTCTGTTCTGCTAAGATCCATTCTGATTATTTACAGGATTTAGGAGTTAAACAGATGTCTGTGGCTGACTTTCCCTTTTTCCAACCTTAATCAGATAATTTGTCATTAATTTGTTATTTTATTGGTACAGTAATATTTCTATGCCTATTTATTTTTAAAGTTCCAAGTATGAAGCTTAGACTAATTAGCTTGGCTTCAACTAATCTTCAACTGATTAACTTAGTTGAAGATTTTATGTGATCTGCTGATTACTTTTTCCTATCTTTATTTTCCTGGAAGTTTCTCTTTTAAAAGATCTTTGGAGTTGCTGTGTTGTCTGAAAATAATGCTTTGCAGATGAGTTAGTCCAGCTACTCCATTGGAGTTTTTAGGCAGTAGCAGTTCAACACTTACTAATACACTGCTGCTGTAGATGCAAGGGTGCCTGGCAGAAACTCGTTTTCATTTCCCGTTACAGGTCCTTCAAAAGGACCAACCGTTCAGACAAAAAAAGTAGGAAAAGCTGAAGCTGTTTTGACATGGAACCATCTCACAGTGGATGAGCAAAATGGATTTATCAGAAGTTACACCATATTTTACAAAACTATCGATGGAAATGAAACAGGTAACAGAAAGCAGAGAAGAGAAGTGCTTTGTGGCATTGCAGTATGCAATCTCTGACCTTCCTAATACATGTTCCTGAAAAACAAGATACATAGAGTACAGCTGACAGTCTGTTCTTCTGACATAAAGCTGATCTGAGGCATAGCTGTCCTCCATACCAAACAGAAAAGTCCCTAATAATGAATTCAGAACATTCAGTCTGTGTATAACAGGGTACTGAGTTTAGTTTCTGAAAGCTGATTTGTGGATATTGTGCTCCCATCTTTCTGTCTAAATACAGGATTAGATGGTGGTACAGCAACATGAAACTAGACTGTTCAAGATGTAAAGGAGTTGACTGCATTTGACTACGATAAAGCCTTAAAAAAAAGGGGGATTTTTAATACTCCTCGAGCTTTAGATTAATATATTATTGATGGAAAACATCTTGTTTGAAGTGCATTTTAGTTCAGTAGTGCGTATGACCTGCAAGTATAAGACAGGGAGGTGGCACTACCAAAAGCTTTTTAGATTTGCTTAAACCGATAGGGCGATTTACTTACGCCTACCCTGCTTGTTGTTATTTTAGTTAACCATGTTTCTTCTAGCTAGTAACTAGCTGTCTCTAGTTAGCCATGTATTCTGCTTATTCAAGACCTCTGAGCCTCAACTTTACTAGTTTAGTTTGTAGCTACATTCTGTGGGAAAAAAAACCCACAGGAAATTAGCACATAAAATACTATCAAGAAAGAGACCAAATTCAAACACTTGAACACAACCAAAATAATCTCAGCATTTCTTATACAAGTTTGTAGTCTTTCTGTGTCTGTTGTGTTTTCCACTCAGCCATGCATTCTACTAAAACCATCTTGTATATTTGAAAGTGTGATGTTGTAATGCTACTGTGTTTGTGGAGATCTAATAAACTGTACAGAAAACTAGTATGATTTTTTTTGCCTCTTTAGCTGTGACAGTGGATCCTTCCAAGACAGAGTATACACTTTCTTCTCTTACCAGTGACACACTGTATACTGTGCGGATGATGGCATACACAGATGAAGGAGGCAGGAGTGGTCCTGATTTTACATTTACTACACAAAAATTTGGTAAGGAAGAGTGGCATGATGCGTAGAAGTAGGAAGTAATGTTGCAACAGTATAGCAAGGCTCTGTGCAAGATCTGATAGGAGAGGAAGATGACTTTATTTTTTTTAAAAAAAGTTTGTCAAATCAGAAGGTGCGTGGTATCTATCTAGGACTCAATCACAGAGGTAGTTTAGTCAGGATTTCTTCTGATTGTACGGAGGACAAGCTATCCTCTGCAAGTCTCCTGGATTGCTCTTTTAAGTTGGTAAACGTGCTGGGTTTGGATGTGTTTTGTGTATACTTTAGGTTATAGTAGTATTTTGCCCCAAATTTGTGTGAGTCATTAGGATTTACTCAGTGCTCTTGTCTTCTCTTCTGGTGTCTGATGGCTCCTACTCTGGTCTTATAGATTCACAGTCTTTGTTTTAATCTTAAGGTAGGTTGGCCTTTATTATCGTGATGATTATAATGATCGTGGTGTCCTGAGAAGCTGCAGAGGTGTGCTGGAATCTTGATCTGATAATCTAGGTGCCAGTCAGCACATGCTGTTCTTACAGCCCTTTCTCAGGTCCACATTCTCATTCATACCACTATTAAAGTTTGCTACAGTTCTCTATAGAGACTCATTTTGAAGAGTTAAATTTATTGTATGCTCAACTTTAGAGAGTGCTTCCTATTTGTAATGGTAAGAGCAACAACATTAACTGAACTTAGTTGTGGAAAGCACTTCTTGAGATTTAGCAGGTTTTAATATTTTTTTATGCATAGTGTTGCTCTTCCATAAGCATTTTGTAAAGTTCACTTAAGAATGTGTGTAACATTGCATATTATTGTTATGTATTCCTTCCAGTCTTTAGTGTTCACAGGCAGAGATTTTTTTTGCGTACAGAATTAGCTGATGGATGACTAGTGACTTTGCTTATATTACTTATTTGACCATGATGCTGTTATGGCAGCCAGTAGGCCACTGAAACACCTGAACCACAGATTAATTCACATAGATGTTGCTGTCATTCCTGCCCAAACTGTAGAATCACTTGCTCCATCCATATTACAGCTTTTTAGAGCAACCTGTGTTTTCTGTTGATGCAAGGCATTAGATTGTTGGGACAGAGCTTTTTGTACTTTCACCAACAGGCTCTTCTCACATGGTGAAAAGGTTCTTCTGCAGGTGAAGCTTAAGACTGAGCTCTGTGGATGTATTCAGTTTCAGATTCTCCCTGTGCATTTGGGAATGTGTGTTGCTGCCAAGTTCCTTAAATGCCAAAGTGGGCTATAACCACTTCTCTTTCCTTTCTTTAGGGAAAGGAGAAATTGAAGCCATAGTTGTACCTGTGTGTCTAGCATTCCTGTTGATTGTGCTCCTTGGAGTTTTGTTTTGCTTCAACAAACGTGACCTGTAAGTATAAATTAAGTCTTTCTCTTATGCTTCTGGTGTTTCTGGGCATAACAGAGAAATGGCAATAATTCAGTGCAAACAAGTAAATATTCTGCAATTAGATCAGAAAAAGAAGGTAAAACACACATACATTGATTGATAAACATTTTTGTGTTTTCCTTGAGAAATCACAGCCTCTTCTGATACTAATTTCTTACTGTCAGCAATTAGCACACAAACTAAGTGTTCCATGACTCAATCCTAGAAGGAAGTTCCTGCTTCTCTTGGTAGAGTTGGGTCAATACTAGGTTTGCTAGGTTTTGATCAGGACATACTGTATACTGTTCAAGTTGTTTTCTTAGTCATCATATGACAGTGGAATGATGGTCCCTGATTTGTGAAGCACAGAAGATTTGTTTGACTGTATCTGAGCTATTTAATGACAGTGTTAGCAAACTTTAAGCTTTACAGCCAAAAATGTTAGGCAGACATCTTATTTATCTAGCTTGCATAACTTGAGTAAAACTCTGTGCCTGTTTACTATCTACTAGGCAACATCGTGCATCCTCCTGCTCCGTCTGCCCCAGAGCTCTTGTCTGTGACCTGGACAGGCTGGAGAGTTGGGCGGAGAGGAATCTCATGAAGTTCAACAAGGGCAATTGTAGGGTCTTGCACCTGGGGAGGAACAACCCCATGTGCCAGTACAGGCTGGAGGTTGACTTGCTGGAGACTAGCTCTGCAGAGAAGGACCTGGGAGTGCTGGTGGACAACAGGCTCACCATGAGCCAGCAGTGTGCCCTTGCGGCCAGGAAGGCCAATGGCATCCTGGGGTGCATTAAGAAGAGTGTGGCCAGCAGGTCGAGGGAGGTGATCCTCCCCCTGTACTCTGCCCTGGTGAGGCTGCATCTGGAGTACTGTGTGCAGTTCTGGGCTCCCCAGTTCAAGAGAGACAGGGAACTACTGGAGAGAGTC
>VZSC01010152.1:505571-536782 GCA_013398225.1 Steatornis caripensis
CAACCCCTACCATTCTATGATTGTATGATTCTGTGGCTTTAGCTGAGAACTTATTGCTGAAGTGTTTTCCCTGGCAAGGAGTAGCACCTCTCTCATGTCCCCAGTCAACTATCTTTTTCTTTCTAATTAAAGGCAACATTTTGTGCTCTTTACCTTCTGACCTTGCTGCTGCTCCTAAAATCAGTTCTTAGAGTGCATCAGATTGGCTTAGACTGACAGCTCTGATATTCATAGTAACCTTACAGAAGCAGCAAAGTATTTTTATATTGACATGCATCATAGACTTTACCTAAATAATTGCCCTGTATATACTAGAGTGCTGTAAATGTGAAAATTGGTCACTAACCATTACCATTTGTTGGTTTGCCTTATGTTGGATGGCTACATCTGATGTGCAGAGGAGCTAAGTACAGTGCTGTGTTTTCCTAAGTAGTACAGCTTCCTACAAAGATGTAAAGAAGTGCAGGAAGCATTCCTATTTGAAATAAATACTCTGGCAGAACTGCTCTGTCCTGGATTATGCAGTACTTGGTTTCAACGTAGGAATTTGGGGGGTGCATCTTGTAAATTTTACTCTGGTTTTAATCCTTTACAGAATTAAAAAGCATATCTGGCCTATTGTCCCTGATCCATCCAAGAGTAACATTGCTCAGTGGTCTCCTCAAGTTCCAGCTAAGGTAATATTCATCTTTCTGCATCTTGTATCTTCCTAGTCCACAGGGTTTCAGATAAACTAACCAGAGGGAGTCTTCTGTCGTCTAGCACACATGGATTTCAAGGGAAAAAACCCTCGATGTTAAGTTTTGTGATAAAGTGATACGTTGTGGTTAGAACACTTCATGGCATCAGTAGATTCAGCATTAGAAATATGGCCCTTAGCACAAGTTCACAGCATAGAGCAGGCTTTATCATTGTGATTTATATTCAGTTTACTAGTTGGAAGGGCCAAGTCCGAATTACTTTATTCATTCATGCAAAACTCTTCTGAGTAAACGGAATTCATTATTCCCATTCTTAAAACCCTGAAGTGACTTGTTTGCACAGTTAAGTCATCAATGAGAGAGAAAGCTCTAAGAGTTCCTCATGGATGAGGAGGCTGCAGTAAAATTTGTGCCCCATGTGAGCTGAATGACATAGCAAATTCTGTTCAGTAAACTGTGGCTAACTTTTTTGAAGAAGTGCTGTGATGTTGAATATATTATGGGAAGTAACGTATGTATGGCCTCAATACAGAATGTTCCTGTGCTGCACAGCAAACGGTTCCATGTTTATGGCTCTTAAGAATAATTAAAATCAGAACAAAGCTTGCACACCCACTATAGTTTTAAATAGCTGCATGATTAAGACTTAGTACTGGCAACAAAGCTATGCCCTTCATTTTGTAGCAGATACTTTAGAGATATAGCTAGACTTAGTAAGGAGAAAATTTCTATGAAGAAACTCTAAACAAACTACGAAATAAATTGATATATTTAATGGGTTTTTTGGTTTTTAACATAACCTTCCTCTTAGGCAACATCCATCTCTTTCTTCCAGCATAACTTTAGTTCCAAAGATCAGATGTACCCAGAAGGCAGCTTTACAGATGTAAGCGTCGTAGAAATAGAAGCTGATGACAAGAAATCTTTTTCAGAACAAGATCTAAAACCCTTTGACTTGCTTAAAAAGGAAAAAAGTACTTCAGAAGGGCACAGCAGTGGTATTGGAGGATCCTCATGCATGTCTTCTCCTAGGCAAAGCGTCTCTGACAGCGACGAAGGTGAAACTACACAAAACACTTCAAGCACTGTACAGTATTCAACTGTAGTACTTAATGGCTACAGAGACCAAACACCTGTACAGGTCTTCTCAAGGTCTGAGTCGACTCAGCCACTGCTAGATTCGGAAGAGAGATCAGAGGACCATGCTGGAGGAGGCGACAGTACAACACACAGGCAGCAGTATTTCAAACAAAATGGTGGTCAGGATGAAAACAACACAGACAGGCCGTGCTTTGAAAGAACAAAGCAAATTATTCCTGCTCCTGAGGGGGATCTTGTTGGATTTGCACAACTGCAGATCTCAGGTCAGAGTTCACAGCTGTTGGGTGTTGGGCTGGAAAAAAATACCCAGGAAGCTGCTCTATCAGATGTTTTACAGGCAAGTGCTGAAGGACAAACTGTGAGACCTGAAACAGTGGAAGGAAATCCACTGTCAATTGATGAAATGCCCAAAAGTTACCTCCCGCAGACTGTGAGGCAAGGGGGATACATGCCTCAGTGAGAAAAGAGACTGGTTCTGTTTAGGCCTTCATTAGTGCCTGTTCACATTTTCTCTTGTGTTTCTGATAAATTAAGCTAGGTATTTCTATCTGAATGCAGATAGAAATATTGAGATTAAGTGAAGAGTAATTGACAAAATACTATATGGACTGTGTTTTTGTGGAAAATCTGCAGTCCATACCTACTGGGGATTTTTACGCACTACATAAAATCTTATGTCTGGATAGCTGAACAAGCCTTTGTGTTCCCTTGGGGGTTTTTTTGTGGCTTGCCATATCAGATTTACAGTTAATTGAAAATGGCAAATTTCAATTAACCACATCAGCCAATAGACCTCCGAGAAAAAATACTTCAATTTGTGACAGTGTACAAGCCTAAAAAGCCAGCTTTAGTTGCTTGGAGCATCTTCGTGAAAAAGTAAGACCAAAGCTTAGTATTCTAACGTGAAAGAATACTTGTCATATACTTCTCAGTAGCTTGACTGACTTTCTAAATTTTGACTTGGCCCGACATCTCAGTTTCCAGCTTACCAGACATGCAAATCATGTTCATCCTTGTTTAAAAATTATAAAAATTAAATAAACTTGCTATGGTGTACAAATAAGAAAACACCATGACTGCTTGACTCTGAATGCTACTCTAGTAATTGATATTCTGCTTAAATTTAGATACGTGTGCACATGAACTATATAATAATTTGGTCTAAAAATGTGCCTTGCAACTTGACGCACAGCAATCCAGTCTCATGTTCAAGAGTTTAAAAATCCAGATGAAAACATAGGTTAACAATTATTTAAAGGTTTTGTACCCAAATCACTGTCTAATTACACCATACCTCTCTGGTCATATAAATTGGCTTTGCTTAATAAGTGCACCTTTGCTGTATACAGCTTGAGAGGAAGTAATGAGCTGTAAGTTTTTACTGTTCTTCTAACTGCTCAGGAGAAAAGGAATATGACCTTCTTCCTGATTGACTACAACGATTAGTGTGCTGTAACCTCACTGCTAATCCTGCAGGACCTCTTTGAAACTGAAAGCAGCAAAAAACAAGGTACTGAAGTCGTTGAAGCTCTTGAGGCAAAAACAAAACTTACACCCTGAATTTGAATGTTACTGGTAGTATGTATCTATTAGCAATTGTGAGCCACAAGTAACTATCAAATGGTTGTTAAAATTCCCTATTTTTCTTTCATGCCACTTTCCCCTGTGAATGCAGTTTGCATTTTATTGAAGAAGATGCATTTCTTGGGAAGTGTCTCTACCAGGGTATAAAGAAAATGAAATTACATTAACATAAACCCCTTCTCCGATGATAACTAGAAATTTTGATCTTGTATAAATTTTTTTTAACCTTAAGTCTGGTCAGCTTTCTAATCTGACACTAATAAAACCTTAATTCAAAACACTAAATGCTGTGTTGTGAGAATAAAACAAGGGTTTTATTTCTCCTCCAGCAAAAGTAATATGTATTTAAGACCACCTGAAACCTTTTGTGTTGTGACCTCTGGTGTTGCTTTTCTTCAGAGCACTTGCTAAAGGCCCTGGAAAGGCATGTGTCAGTTTCATTTCAACTTCCCTTGTTGGCCGGCTTGCATGGAAGGACAGGTAAACATATAAATGTTGCCATGTGTCTTCTGCTTCTGTTGCAAAGCAATTCAATTTGTAAGATTACTCTTGAAGTTTAAACTATTTAAAACAGATAAAGAATGCAGAATCTTTAATAACATTTCAGTATTCCACAGTTCCTTTCCCCAACAGTATTTTTTGTATCTGGACACTTTTTTAAACTAAAAGGCTATGTTGCAGCTTAGTGTAACTACACCTTTCTTGAAACCAGTCCCCTTCCTTTTCTCCCCACTTCACCTCAGCACCTTCAAACTCCTCCCTCCCAGAGTGCAAGGGGATAATGAAAACTATGCTGTCACAAGACAGCAGAGATTGTCTTTTGTTTTTTCAGAGGTTGAAAGAGCATTCCTTTGTCAGAACACATTCCTCTAAGAAAATACTAGCGGTTACTTTACTGGGGAATGGGTTGTCTTCTCTATGCAAACTTCATAGTGACTGTAGAAACCACAAGTAAAAGGGAGAGTCTCTGTTGAGCAGTGTGCGTGCTTGTTAGAACAGCCCTACAGCCACGTGCATCTAATCCACCTCCTGCTCGCCTCTGAAATACTGTGAGCCACACCTGGCTGCTTAGTCTGAACATTGCTTCAAAGGCCAGGATGTTTTCAAAAACATGCTGATGATTTTTTCTTTTTTTGGTTTTTTTTTTGTGATGCAGTGATACTAACTTTTGATAGTATATGTCCTACTTGAGGGACAACTTCAGTTATTCCTGAAGTTACTGTTTGCCTTTCTGTTGCATAAAGGGAAGACACTGTGTTGTCAGTTGCTGTTAATCCTGGACCATTTCCAACATTAAACAAACAGCGTCAAGAGATTCTCCTTTTTAAAGGTCTGTGCTAACAAGAGTTCTGGCCTGTCACTTCGGCGTCTTTCTTTCTTTGTTGTTTATGGGCCGGTGGTAATGAACTTGCAGAACCGTACGGGAGTGTATCGTAGAGAGAATTCTGTCTGTCTGGCAGAGTTACCTTCTATCTTTCAGGCTTGCACGTTTATCTAGGGCTAAAATACTAAAGACTAAGCAGGAGATACTGGTGGGTGAACAGCTTATAAAAGCCAAAATACACATAAACAGGTTTACAGCTTGTTCATAAACCTATGTGCCAAATATTGTATCGCACAGTCTTCAGGGTTTAACTTCGTTTTGTACTTTGGATCATAACAGTCTAATTGTATCAAACAGTTGCATACAGGCTTTTAGAGTATCTGTAATGTAATTACAGCAATCCACTAAAATTTTCTGAATTTGGCCGTAACATAGTAATTAAAGGAAAAGCTTTCCCACGCGCCCCCCCAAATAACTATGGTGCACTTTAGAAAATAAAGGCATTATTAAAATAAAATCACACTTTGGTATTGGCACGTTCATGTCCATCTTGATTTCGTGGACTGGAATTTTTCAGGTAGGAATGGGAGAATAGATGTAAAGACCTTGTTACTTCAGTGGCAGGGAAGGGAGGCTAGGAGAAATACAAAGTATTTTTCCTGTATTAGCATGCTTGAAACATCTGTTAAGTGCAGACTGGGTAACTGCTCCTCTGTCCACAGGAAAAGTTAATGTATTCATCTCTAGTTCTGTTGTGGTGGCTCTGTTAGAACAGTAGGTTGTTGTGGTTGCTGCTGGGGTGTGTTGGCTTGCTTTCCAGGGCATTTAGTCTGGGAATATGCTGTCCCGCTGTAGTGAACGTCTTGGGATTATGTTTTGTACACCCTACTGCAGTAAAACTAAACTGCCTGTTAAGTCTTAACCTTGCAGCACAAAGCACAGCAGAGCAAAAATTTCTCTGAACTTAGTTCTGGAGTGTTTGTGACAAGCATGTGCTTCTCAGTGTAACAGCAGCCTTGCAAAATGGTAGTTATCAGGACTGGAAAAAACTCTGGCCCTGGGAAGAGGAGGAAGTTTGCATGTGAGTGCTGAGTCTTGTTCTTGGGCACTGGAGAAGCCCTATGGCCTGGGTGGGGTTTGCAGCTTCAGCTTTGGCTGGAAATTGTGAGCACCACCAGATGGTTAAAACTTAAATTAGTGTGCCCAATATGTGAGCATCACCATGCTGATTTGACTTCAGTAATTGAACTTGTTTAATTAGTGCTGGGTCTTGATTACACAAGACACACATCAATATGTGCTGCTCTGGTATTGACTTTGCAGTGGCATCTGAAAAGTCCAAAGACTCAAATTGCTAATAGTCAGCCCTGCTCCAGGACAATTACAATTTCAAATTGTAATTTATGTGCATTAAATGGGACTAAATACACTAGTTCATTTTCCCTGAGACAGTTACTGTAATTGAGATTAACTGTTATTTGGATGTGTTCCTTTAACTATGTTAAAAAGTTCTCCTGACTGATGCATTGTAAAACTTCATTAATCCCTTGTAACCTCATGTCTGTTTGCTAGGATGGATACATGTAGCCATTTTAAATTCAAAGAGTTGCTTTTAATGTTCTCTGGAAGCAGTTTCTAACAAAAATGTTAAGGCTTTTGTCATGAAACAGCCACTAGGGAATTACAGCCAAGCCCACAGTCTTCAGCTTAGCTGTTTATCTAGAAAACTGCAGCAAAGTGGAGGTATAAGTGTGAAAGTCTGGAGAAAGGTAAAATCAAGTGTCTTGCATTGGACTTGCAAATTCCCATTTCTCTTCCTTTAAAAGTGAAAGGATCAGTTAAAAAAAGAAGCTAAAATGCCTATGTGTTTTTGCTTCCACTGTTGTTTCCTTTGCACAAGTAGTACAATCTGAGCCATTCCTGAAAATGAAAGCAGTGCTGACTTAATGCACAAGGATGCATTTTTAATGCCACAAGATTTGATACAAATTAATGACTGAGGGCCAGATCTCAACAATCATCCACTTCCCGTCCCTCTTAGTGCAGAGGGAGGGTGGCAGTAAGTACATCCCAGAATGCAGCCTTAGCCAGTGCTTCTGTTTATTTGCAAAGAAAACCTTGAAGGGGATATATGCAATAAAGTCACTGATACTCTGCAGAAGCACACTTCTGTAACAATAGATGAACAACACTTATGGCACAACTGTTGACAGACGGCTGGAAAGCTCCCCATCCTCCTGCTCGGGCTGAGGCGTTCTGCAGCCCGCACTGGCTGTTCTTCCCCGGTGATGGCATTCTCCACAGTGTTGAAAGTGGTAACACCAAGCGCTTTTCTTCATATCGAAGCACATTCATTAATGGATTCAGTCAACTTGCCGTGTTTTTTTTAACACACCGTCTTGTTTACAGTGTCACATGTAGCCTGGCACCTTGATACAGCAATGACTGTCTAGTAACCAAGTGCTTCTGCTTGGGGAGTCTATGGTCAAGGTTACTGGTCATGGTATGGTGCTGTGCATATACAAGTATTTAGGAAAGCAGAGGTGTGGGACATGGGTACAGACAAACTAACAAGGAAAGTGCCTTGAGGCTGGATTGTATGGCTAGCGAACATAAAGTCAAATTTTACCATGTACTTAAAGTAAGTATTAAGCTACTGGTAATTGGAACACCGGCTTTAAAGGGCTTGCATAGTCCAGCCAGGGGTTAAACTTGTAAATTGCTGCATAAGCTGTTTGTTACATGGAAATGTGTTTTAATACCAGTACACTATCTTTATTCTTTCACAAGCTGCATGTTTATTGTCATATAAACTCTGCTTTCTATGATTTACTCTATGGTCAGTTTTGAATGTCTTCCTGTTTGTTACCCAACTGAGCCTGAATGTTGCATTTGTCTAGTTCAAAATATACAAAAAGAAAACAAAACAAAATTCCATACTTACCTTATGTGCTGTGATCAGTGTTGTGTGTAGCTGACTTTAGTAACCACAGAAGCGGAGGCCTCTGAGCACTACCTAAATAGGCAAGAAGAGAGACACATCCCTTCAGAGATGTTACCATGGCATACCAGGACAAAAGCCTACCTCATTGGGCACACAGCGAAGTCCAGCACCACTTGCATGCTCTTTGTAATTGCTCCTGTTGAGAGGTGTCAGCTGTGGCTGGCTGACCACAGGTGTGAGACAGGTCCCTGTGCTGGGCACCCGGCTCTGTTCCTACTGGGGGCTGGGGCTGTATATGTTCTGTGCACTGCTGTCTTGCCAGGGAAGGGGTGGCTGTGCCTAAGCAGGCAAGCTTCTTTAGGTGTTCAAAATGAGAAGAGTGCCCAGAAATCTTGTTCTAAGGAGCATTATGGGAGTGAGGAGCAGGATATAGTGCTGTCTACTCTCACAGACTCATTTTGAAGAAAGGAGTAACAGACCTGGCTATGTCTGACATTGCCCTCAGTCTCACCTGGCCTTGGTTCTTTTGTTTCTGATGTATGGAGGACCCTCAGAGGCCTTTAGGGAACTTAGTACTCAAAAAGCACAGATCTTCAGAGGATGGGCACATCCACAAAAGGCTTCAAGGGTGGCAGCTGAGGAAAGACGAGAGTCCTGTCCCTGGCTAAAGTTCAGATTTCTGTAGGCAGACTTACCCCCCTGTAAAACTGAGGGAGGTGGAGGGGCTGGGCATGGGGTTGTTACATTATGTGTCACCTCCAGCACCAGACATCATTTCTGTCACTGCCACACAAGCGATCCCAGATCATGTCAGTTAACATCTTGGTGTTAAATTAGGTGCAAATATGACACTACTCCTTTTCCAGAATGTTAGTTCACTGCACAGTAGCTCATGTATCACTGTTTCATGTAAGGCGCCTGAAGTTTCGAGAGGAGCATGTGTTTTTCACGTGTCCTCACCTGAGCTCGTAGCTGCTAAGCATCAGCACAGTTGTGCTTCACAACTGGAGGGCAGAGCACATGGGGACAGGGAGGCAGCAGCTTTGCCTTTATCAATGGCCTCCCTGCTGGCAGAACAAGATTGCTTCCTGTAACTGTTAAAATAAATGAAGGACATAAGGCCAGACAGTGAGTGACGGGAATGCCCTGCTTCCCACAGGAAATGCATACTTGCGCAGTGTACACATCAGAACGCCAGAAGCCGCCAGGTTCCTCGCCAGGTTCCGTTCTGTTCTGCCCATGGCTGGGGGCCAGCAGAGCCCACAGAGGAGCTGAGGATGTGCCTAACTGCATGTTAGCCCTGGGGCAGTCTAGGCTTGTCCAGCCAGGGCAGGTACCTGGCAGCACAACACAGCAATGGAGATGCGCACAGGAGCCCTGCCAGCCCTGTGCATGTCAGGGCAATGTGTTTGGAGGGCTGCTGGGGGATTACAGCTCTATTTTGACTACTGATGATCACGCTAACATTGATCCTCTCCAAAAGCATCTTGTAATTTCCAGACCTTTGTGCTGTTCGTGGTAGAGCGATCCCATGTTTTCGTGTCTTCCGAGCAGTCTCCAGCTCCCATGAAGTAACTAGCAGAGCCACAACTATCCTTCCCCAACCTCTGCAAATAGCTAGGAAATTCTTGGCTCAGCCAGAGAGGCTCTGAGCAGAAATGACCCAGCTGGGAGGTACAGAACAAAATCCACAGTGAGTAATCTGACCCCAGGCTCACCTGTAAAATGGAAACATACTGTGTGCAAGACGTCACACTGGCTTTCTTTTCACAATAACATGTAAGTCACCATGCGGGCTCCGGCAGTGAGCTGGGTCCAGGGCCAGCGCCAGGTTTCAGCGAGGGGACAGCTCTGTAGGAGCCGCCTGCCATATCCAACAGCACTCGGCCGGTCCTCTGCAACTGCTGGCGCAGCCCGTTATCCTGAGGACACAACATGGTGCAGCAGGTTCTGGGCACCAAAATCCCAAATAAAGGTCCTCAGAAAATGCTCTTCAGGGCTGCAAGTGCCTGGTGCACTGATGACCTCCAGGGTGCAGCCGAGGAAGCGGGCAGATGCCTGCAAAGCTAACAGGGACCAGTGAGGGAGCACCTTGATCAATGCTGAGGCTGCGGGCAGGAGCCTGGGAGTCATCTGCGTACCCAGAGTGCTACAGATCCGCCGCTCTCAGCAACACAGCATGGCCCCACTCCTGGCCTTCCCCGTGTGTTTTTGGGAGATCCCGGGCAGCCCAGCCTGGCCCCAGCACCCCAGGGCCCCTTCAGCCCACTGGGCCCATGCCGGGAGATGGCAGCAGCATGTTGCCTTTAACAGCCAGACGGGCTGCTCCAGCCCCAACCCGCAGCCGAATTACTCATGGTTTTGGTTTTTTTGCTTTCTTTTCTGACAGTTTAGCAAGTCCCCCTGCCTCTTCCTTTGACAGCAAAAGCTCCGACTCGTGTTTCATACTTCCATCACCCACGATCCTGAGTGGGACATTAAATCCAGGCCCATGGGCAGGCTCAGCACCCATCTGCTGCCAGGTAGGTCAGCATCCCAGTGGCCTCCAGAACACGTTCCGGTCGGCCAGGGCCGCACAATAGCCAGTCCACATGAAACAGGCCCAGATTACGGGCTCCTTGTCCCTGCAGGCTGACAAACATTCTGGTATTTGCTAATCAGAAGCCTGTTCTCATGCATTGCTACAGCCTGAATCACTGCACTGCACCATCCAGATAGATAGAAATAATCACCACTGACCGTCATTTGTTACTAATATACATTCTCACGCACTTGGAGAACAAACACAGGACTCTTGAAGACCATTTCTGGGCCAGATCTGTGGCAGCAAAACTCTTCCTGCTTGAACGGATGCAGCTTTTTCCCGTTTTGATGAGATTCATCATTGGAGAAAGAACGTGTGGCTGCATGTGTACCAAAGAGGCAGGTGGACCACCTCACTGTGCCCACTGCCTCTTTCCCCCACCATGGCAGGACTCTATTATGGGCAAGACAAGCATGCGATTTTGGTACTAAGCCGAATTTTCCTAGATCGGAGTACTGTAATAACCTTCAAAACATATTCTGACTGCCATTTAGCATGGATTACATGAAGCTTACCCTGTGTTGAGTCAGAGACACCTGAAGAGGCTCCCTCTTTCCGTCCCCATCTTCCTCTCCCAGACATTTGTCTAGATAAGCACTTGCCGATAACCCCAGGACAAAAGCAGATGCCTGCAGAGCCTGCTCAGGGCAGGGCTCTTCAGCAAGTCCCTATTACGCTCCATTTGCTGCATACATTTTTACTTACCTGTTTGCTGGAAATCTTCCTTCTTTCAGTGAAATTAGTAACAACAACCCTGTCTGTGTCAGACAGCCTTTTCGTTTTACTTACCAATATAAATTAATGCCATTTAGATGGATAATGTATAGACACACATCTGCAAATGAAAGCAAACTGAATAATTACATAAGTATGAAAAATAAAGGAACTCGTATCAGCCTTTAAAATTAGCCTGAATGCAATGCAGGGAAAAGGTCAGACTCTGTGCGTGCAACATGTGGAGTAATTTAGAGAAAAACATTCAACATAGAAACACCAAAACCAAACAAACACTGCCAGAGCACAAACTCCTTTAAAGGCAGTGGAACAGAGACTCATCCACAAAAGCTGGAGTAAATAGGGATACCTCATGTGTTTCTGTCAAGAGAGAAACTCGCATTAGCTGGCCCAATCATTAAAGAAAAAATCAGTCCTTACAAGAGTAAACCTCAGCGGGGGGAGAAGAACCACCACAAGCTGGAGCCAACACATCCAAGAATTTATCTGAGAACATAGCAACAAAAACCGCTAACCACAAAGCAAGCAGGGGCACGTGAAGGATTTTCTATGCTCCTATCCCATTATAAAGGGATATTAGATATATTAGAATCCCCATATTGCATGCAGCATTGCCAGCTCACTTCCACTGAGAAGTGAGCTACCTCGCTCCTACCTTACATCAGGAACCTGGGCCATGTCTACAGACTGGCAGACCTACTAGTAAAGCCAAGGCTTATGTAACTTGGCAGCAACTTATTCAGTAGTTTTGCATCGAGACAGTCACACCGACCGACGGCACAAGGAAATTGTATGTCCCTAGGCACATGGGGCTGGGGAAGTGGGAATGTGCACAGGGAGCGTGAAGAGGGATGGGGGGAAAGGATGGGGTCACCTCTATTTGAGCTCAAGCTTATGTCCTCTCCCTCACCCCACTATGTCAGAAGACATGGTGCACAGCTTACATCCAGGATCATCCTTTGTATAGACAGTACTTACAGACAGAGAACCAGCCCTCTGTGCTGGAAGAAAGGCGAAAATTAGCAAAATCTAAACTCCCGTGTGTCCATTTTCACCAAAAATGATTCAACAGTGCCCTGCTTCCTTCCTGTTGCAGCTCAGGTGGCATGAAACCTTGTTAGGCTCATAAACTGCAGATACTCTTCATGAAAAGTGTAAAAGCAATTAAGCCCTTCTGAAAACAAAGGCAAAAGCAGAAGATAGATGCAGTCCCTAAAGAGCAAGAAAAGCTCAGGGCCTATTTGTGAGCCAAGCTACAAAACTGTAAAAAATCCCTGGAGATGGAAGCAAATGCAATGAGCGTGTTTGTAGGAGCTGAGAGCTCATAGGAGAGAGAAGCAGACAGCAAAGGCAGCAGGCCATGAAGGCAGATAGATATAAGCATTTCTGAGCAGTATGCTAGTTATGAAAAAGCTTTACATTAAAAGCAAAGACACTATCCCCCACTGTTTAATTCTTCCTGTCTTCAGTGGATTTTTAAACACATTTTGTAATGAAAATATCTGTAGCTCATAAACTGTTGACGCTAGCATTAATTCCTACTCCTAAAATGGGGGGGGAACAGGAAAAAAGAAACAAAAATAAAACCTCTCCCAGCTCAAAAACCACCCCACTAATCACTTGAGTTAAAGACAGTAACAGAAATACAACTTAGAGGCCATGCCCAGACTTAGCAGACGTGGACTATGAGAAGATTCATTTCAGAAGTGTGCTGTGCTCATTTGGCAGAATTAAGGATAAGAGATTTCTTGCATTCTCTTACATTATGACATAATTTGCCATAGCATCATTTTAGAAAGCCTTTCAAGCTCTTTTTCTTCCATAATAAAGTGTTGGGTTTTGTTCGGTGATGTTCTAAGTGGGCCTCCCAGAGCATTTACCCTGATTATATTCTTATGCTCACTGTTTCTGACATTTCTGAATACTGTTGCATAATCTTTCTATTATTATGTAACATGTTACTTCATCAAACTCCATTAGACATACGTTTGCTCACGTAATGGTGAAAATTCTGCAGAAGTTACCCTTGGCTAGGTCAGCAATCCACTCTGAGGCCAGCAATGACAGATCCAGGATATCTCAGTAAGGCTGCTTTTCAAAGAAGGAAGTACTCACTTCAAAACTTCAGTTCTATTGAGTCAGATGCTGAAATCTAGATAATACGAAAGTTGGCTCAGCAGGCTTGAAGCAACGACAATGCTTTTGCAGCTCATTGATGTGGGCCTGAGCAATGCCTGAAAATCAAGACAATCTAAGAGGTTAAGAAAAACACTGGTGGCAGACATTCAAACTTGAGAAAGTGTTGACCTCATTACTGAACAGGACTAGTCAATGTTAAAACAGTACTTTTGAAATGTAAAGCATCATATTATAGCATAGTTTCTTTGACTGCTTGAACTGGGAAACACAAGTACAGTCCAGGCTTAGATCAACTATTGTGTTACTGAGCACCCAATGGGCTGCAGCTACTCTCCCAGCATCCTCTCCAGCAGCAAACGAGCGGTGGGATAACCCTCCACCCTCCCCCACGCTCCCAAAGTTCACCCGAATAACCTGAGTAACTCTGGACCGTGGAAACAGACATCATTAAGCTATAGTTGGGGCAGCTCAGGGCAGCCTGTGCTCTGAAGTACTAATCTCTCAGACAAATTTAGATACATGACTGGTTTGAAAATATTCCCCTTGCCATTTGGGGAGAGCATTTTCCACAAGTGTGCTGTCTTTTAAGAGCTGAAGAAACTAGAGAATAGGAATGGGCAGCATAAAATAATCGCTCCGTGTTTGTTTTTCAGGTATCAAATCTACACCATACGTATACACACCTCTTTCTGTTCATGTTTTGATACTCTATTTAAAAAAACCCTCACTTCACACAAGAATATGTTAGTCAAACATCTGTTTCAGCTTTTGGATTGCAACTGCTCATGTTCGTGTTCTGAGTTCAAAAGACCTAGATAAAACAACAGTTTGAATTAAATAATGAAATGGCAGTGAAATGATTATTTACTCTTGGAAAAAATGGGGAACAAAATGATCATAGGAAAGCCCAGGAGAAGAGCAGGGAAATTAATCCAAGTTCATTAGAATAATTACATTTTTGTCAATACTGAAAAAAATAATTTCTGCTAAGCAGGAAAACTGCAAGACACGAAGACAGAATTTGGCTTGGAGGCTCTCCTAAGTTACCACACTGGGAAGTACAACACGTACACAAAAGGGTACAGCTAGTGTTTTGTAACAAACACGCCTCATAGACATTATGACTAAGAACAGTTCGCACTACAAGAGGAATGCTTAATGTTTTTCTGTTGGCTTCATTTACAAATACCATCTTTTATATACAGGACAAAACAATTGCTTTAGATATGCTCTATTTTTGAGCCAAGGGTAGCAAATTTTCTGGTAAATAGCCCTACTGCCAACACACCATTAAGACCACCGTATATTTGACTTCTGTCTTGCCAGGACAGGTTGCTCTTAACAATTCCCTGAACTTGCAATAAGTCCATATACTTACGGGACCCAGACTTGCCCTGCTTCCTGCCATCAATAGGGCAAACACTCACGCAGAGCACCAAAACAAGTATTTCACTATCTTTGCAGTAGATCTGAAATCACAGCAAAGCAACTTGGAACACTAGCTCAAATCAACACACATTGCAGCTGTTTACAGCAAGTTTTATACAGTCTCAATTTATAGTCTATAAGCTCTATGTGTTATTTCCAAGCAACCTTCGTCAGAGTATTTTACCTGAATATTTCAGAATAGTTGCTAAAAGCTATCAAATAAATATTCAGAAATTACCTCTTGTAATCCTAAGGAATGTGACATTGTTATTAAAAACACTGCTTTATGTGACCACTGCGATTTAGAATTGCGTTGTGTGTTACATAACTTCCCAAACGTTGTGCTGTTGAATCTTCAATATTTTGTATTTTGACATCTGGGTCAGCAATGCTAAAATGTTACGACCTAATACCTGAAAATGCTATTAAAACAAAGACATCTTACTCGATTTCATCAAGGAGGTTTGAAAATTAAAATCTGAGATTCCTTTGCAACACAGCTTCAGAGTGTATTCGTTATAATTTCTTGTAATATGTCTAATCTCTGCCAGGCATGGAACTGCAAAAAATACCAGCTTGCTTTCATGACCACATCACACTGTGTGGACCACAGCTCGTCTGAGGCTGCACATAGCGTGATCACTGGCATTTGTTCCGCCCAGCCCTTCAGTGTCATTTTGAAATGTATGAAATGTAGTCCAACATTAATACCCTAAGATCCTTCTGTCTGCAGAGATCTACTCAACTTAGCCATGACAGTCGCCTTGCTTATCACAGCTGCAATCAGTAGGCATTTATAAAGTTATCATCTTACTATTGGTCATGGTAATTATCTGTACCATGGGAGCACTGGAAGATATACCTCCACCATCACTGTAGTTCCAGACCTGAGCCTGCCAGTGTCTCAAGCTTCTTGATCATCCAGACTGTTTAAGTGCTGGTTTGCACTGAACTGTGAATGGAAGGGGCCAGCCACCTCCTCACATGGGAAACTCAGATGTGAAGGCAATGTATACACTGAAACAAGGAGCATCAATCTAAAAGCACAGCAATAAATAGTGAAAACATAAGAGTAGGATTTCTGGTCAAGGGCCAGGATCTTGCAGGCTCTTATGCTAGACTCCATGCATAACATCATAAAACAGAAGATCCCAGCAGTGAAGCAGTTTGCAATAATCTCATCTATGCTGATGAATGAGACTGAGCAGCAATATAAATTACATTAACAACTTCCTTCCCTGCAGGTATTGCTGCACAAACACTAGATTACGATACCTCACTGTGTCTGGGCTCAGGCGCACACGTACACAAACATATTTAGATGTACACAAACACGTCGACAGGAAGTTTCTCAGAGGAATCAAAGTAATTACATAGATGATGTGTGTCTGCACAACTGCATCACTTCTGCTGGAGCTACCCCAACTTACAGCAGCAACAGGGCCACCTCCTCTTCTTGAAAGTCTACATCCAAAGATAACTCTGACTGCACAAACTCTAAGGGAAGCAAACACTGAATGTAAATGTTCGAGCTTTCCTTACCTGTGAATGTCCAACATACTGGAAAAATCATACTGTGCACAGAAACAGCACAATATGCTTTCATTGTGTATGTAATTTTGTTGTTCTCACAACAAGGATACTTAAGTTTTCTCATACCAGCCAATTCAGTGAAGAGAGGCATATATGCATAACATGGTAACTCTGAACACATCATCATCTAAAGTCTAGCAACCATTAGGGAGACAACACTGGGGTTGGGGGGAAATACAAGTAATATAAGACTAGCTGGCAAGACGCTCAGAACACGCAAGAAATGAGTGTGTTGAGCAAGTTAAAAAGCTTTGATATAATTTTAAAGTAATTTTTGTGTTTAGTATTGGTATGCATGAGTGCACCTACAAAAAAGTCTGCAACAGGATCAAATTTCTTATGTCATTAAGTTCTCAGCTCCTGTCTGCCCTGGAAAATAATTATTGTGAACGGAGCGGATTGTATCTAGAATGCACCCTACAGAATTATTATATTTCCATTTTAGTTGGAAAAGACTTTTAAGATCATCAAGTCCAACTGTTACCCTAGCACTGCCAAGCCCACCACAAAACCATGTCCCTAAGCACCACATCTACACAGTCTTTTAAACACCCCCAGGGATGGCGACTCAAGCACTTCTCTGGGAAGCCTGTTCCAGTGCTTGACAACCCTTGCGGTGAAGGGATATTTCCTAATACCCGATCTGAACCTCCCCTGGCGCAACTTGAGGCCGTTTCCTCTCATCCTATCACTTGTTACTTGGGAGAAGAGGCCGACCCCCCACCTTGCTACAACTGGCTTTTAGGCAGCCATAGAGAGCAATAAGGTCTCCCCTCAGCCTCCTTTCCTCCAGGCTAAACAACCCCAATTCCCTCAGCTGCTCCTCATGTGGTTTGTACTCCTGACCCTTCACCAGCTTCATTGCCCTTCTTTGGACAGGCTCCAGCACCTCAATGTCTGTCTTGTAGTCAGGGGCCCAAAACTGAACACAGCATTTGAGGGGGATGATCCCTTCCCTAGTACTTCTGGCCACACTATTTCTGATACAAGCCAGTATGCTGTTGGCCTCCTTGGCCGCACTGCCAGCTCATATTCAGCCAGCTGTTGACCAACACCCCCACATCCTTTTGCCAGGCAGATTTCCAGCCACTCCTCCCCAAGCCTGTAGCATTGCATGGGGTTGTTGTGACCCAAGTGCAGGACCTGGCACTAAGCCTTGTTGACCCTCATACAACCAGCCTCGGCTCATCGATCCAGCCTGTCCAGATCCCTCTGTAGAGCCTTCCTACCCTCAAGCNTGCTCCATAACCTTCCCCAGCACAAAGGTCAGACTGACAGGCCTGTAGTCCCCCGGATCCTCCTTCTGGCACTTCATGTAGATGGGCATCACATTTGCTAACCTCCAGTCAACTGGGACCTTCCCCGTGAGCCAGGACTGCTGATAAATGATTGAAAGTGGCTTGGTGAGCATTTCCACCAGCTCCCTCAGTACCCTTGGATGGATCCCATCCAGCCCCATAGACTCATGTGCATCTAAGTGGTGTAGCAGATCCCCAACTATTTCCCTATTGGATTATGGGGGCTTCACTGTGCTCCCCATCCGTGTTTTCCAGTTCAGGGGGCTGGGTACCCAGAGAACAACTGGTCTTACTGTTAAAGACTGAGGCAAAGGCAGTATTAAGTACCTCAGCCTTTTCCTCATCCTTTGTCACTATGTTTCCCCCCACATCCAATAAAGGACAGAGATTCTTCTCAGCCCTCCTTGTTGTTAAGGTGTGTATAGACATTTTTTATTGTCTTTTACAGCAGTAGCCAGATGAAAAAAGCTGAGCTCTGGCCCTTCTGTTTTTTTCCTGTATAATCTCACAACATTTTTGTAGTCCTCCTGAGTTGCCTCTCCCTTCTTCCAAAGGTCACAAACTCTCCTTTTTTCCTGAGTTTCAGCCAAAGCTCTCTGTTCAGCCAGGCTGGTCTTTTTCCCCACCAGCTCATTTTTCAGCACATGGGGAGCGCCTGTTTCTGAGCCTGTAAGATTTCTTTCTTGAAGAACGTCCAGTCTTCCTAGACTCCTTCGCCCATCTTGCAGCGTTAAATCTCAATGCAACATACAAGCAGAAAGCTTATGGCATTACTGCGCAAAATCAGCAAAAAGGAATTGCAGCAGGACTGTTGAAATGACTGAAAAGGTGACAGGGACCCATCTGCTGAGCAAGAATAGAAGCTGCGAGTCACACGCACACACACTGTGCTTGGATTACGGCTCTGTTGCATGCAACCATTTACCTATGCTACAAGGGGTAACAAACTCAGACTAGCAATGCAGCTCTTCTGAGTAAGCTCTCACTCATGAAGTAGAAACATCTATTTTGAGAAGTCATCAACTATCTCAGAGAGATTTGTTTACAATAAACCAATCTTTCAGGAATTTGCCTATAATAGATTACTCTGTTACATGAAAGAGTTCGTGGGATTCCTGTTCACAGAGTTCTAAATTCTGGGGAATTAAACTCAGGTAACAGAAGACCGAACATTTAAGTTAGCTAAAAATCTGGTAAGCAACAAAAATGACCTATTAATAATTTGCACGCATAAGCCTTAAGGTCAGAAAGGAATTATTTGTATGATACACAGAAGAACGGCAATTGTGAAGATGCGTCAATGTCTTCTTGAAATTATGTCACAAACTGACTTTTCTTAACCATGCAAAGACCCTTGAGAGATTAATTTCCTACATTTTAAGGAGGGGTAGAAATGTGCATTTTTCAGATCAGTGATGGTGAAATGAAATGAAATCGAGGAAAACCACTCTGTAGGAATAATCACACCAGGTATTCTATGAAAAAATGTACCAAAAATGTTAAAATATTGTAATGTCCAACCTGCCATTGCCACTTGACATTATAAAAGTGGAGTAACTGCCCAAATACCCTATCTATTTGTAGATCCTTCTAATAATAGGATTTAATTTCTAAATGAACATGACAATCTAAAATGTCTAAATGGTGGTTTTAGTATAAATTAATAAGAACTTTTCCATGTGCTCTCAGTTTTATTTTTTCATGGTTCACAGCATTAGTTTGAAAGACAAGTTGTAAAAGGTCAGAAAGACTACAACTCTGAATGCAAAACAAATTAAGTCGAAGAAGTTGGCTCCAAATCACAGGCAAGAGGGAGCTCTAATTTCTGAGACATACTGAGCCCACATATCGCATTACTCTTTTTCAGAAAAAAATAAGGGGCAAGGAAATCAGAAGTGAGGAGAGAAAAGCAGAATAGCAATAGAGAAGGAAATAAAATCGGATGGCAAAGCAGGTTACTGATTACCCAGCAGAAGCTAAGAGATGTTACAGGGAGATCCCACCCAAACCACCCAGCAAGAATCTCCCCTTTCTAATGATCCATTAAAGGTTGCACTATTTTCAGTTTTCACCTGACTCAATCACGCAACTCAACAGTATGCAGCTTTCATATATGGCTGCTCAACAATTCCTAGACAGGCCCCAAAATATCTATATCTGTTTATTTTTAAATCTTATGATATTAAAACAAATCCTGAGATTTAAGGGGGAAAACCCGCTGTGACTGTGTCAGCTGTGACTTCAGAACCCTAGGAAATGGCAATGTAGCTATGAGTGAGAAGTCCAAAAGCGGGCAAAGCAGCAGGAGCATTGACCCAACCAAAGCTGTGTCCCACGATCATTTCAGAGCATGACTTATCTAAGTAAGCAAGAGGTTTTAGGAACAGACATACATACATTTTGGCTTATAACACTGTGGCTGGGAAAGTGATCCAACAAACTTGGAGGGGCTGGAAATTAGTGCTGCTGTACAAGGAACATTTGCAGAAGTTGTTTTCTCATCCCTTCTTGGAAACTAAACAAGCACCGCTGTAAGTAAAAGCAGCTTCCAAACTATAGATTAAAAGCTTAAATATAAACCTTACCCTGTCTTCCCCAACACAATGCACTGCAAACTGTCTTCTCCAACACAATGCAAGTAATAGCCAATACACCCAGGGTAAGGCTCAGCCTCCTCATTCATGCTGGGCAATGTATTTTCCATTCTCCCACTCCTCTTCCTGTGCAGAAAGGAAAGGCTTTCTGTTCCTATTCACATTTGTCTCTCCTTTTTTCTATCCCCATGACTCCTGTATCTTAGTGACTGTAGTGTCACTGTAGTGTCTGTAGTGACACGCGAACAAGACTGTTATGCCAAGCCTTTAAGTACTGTGAAAACAGTTTAAAGTCTTAAAATTACTATATGCTATACTGAACACCCCCTTTTAACACGTTTTACTTATAGACGACTCTCCAACCTGTCATTTAACAGAGTAAATATTTTGGTAAGAATTTTACAGTAATAGCCTCTTTTCTGCTGGAAAAAAATTAGTGTGACAGAGAGGTTCCTGCTTAATTGCTGCTGTATATAAATGGAAACTGCAAGTAGTTTTATGACTTACCAAAATAATAAAAAAAAGATAAAACCTATAGACTTCATGTAGAAATCTCTAATCTTAAATCAGTCACCAGAGAATATCCAAGGATATTCTGTAGACTTATATTTTGTAGACTTGTTTTTTCAATACCTTCCGGAAAAATATCAAAATACCAAAACCTCGAGCAGGAAACAGTTTTAACTGGGAGAAATTAGAGGCAAAGGAACATGAAGATAAGAAGACAGCCTGCAGTAAACAGTTTTTAAAAGCAGCAAACAGGAGAGACAAAAGCAGCACAAAATGCAGAGGATTATTAAAAACACAAGAGAAAGGGAAGAAAACAACAAAGCCAGCATAACCCTACCTTCTCCAAAATGCACATACGTCAACAGCATATACATAACAAATATCCTCTCATTAAAGCCAGAGAAACTATGAGCCAAATCACTGATTCAAGAGTCAGAATGCAAGAGGACAATTACTGAAATCTACCAAGTATTTCCGAAACAGGAGGAACACTATACATAAAACCAGATACAAAACAATCGAGGGAAGCAAGAACAGGAAAGCAGTAATGTAAGGAAGGATTCAGCAGATCCTGGCTCTGTTCAAGTCAGTCCACGTTTCCCCAGCAGAACTCAGCCATGGGAACTAGTTGCCCGGGGGGAAACCAGAGAGCTGCTTGCATGGCTGGATGCTCCCACAGTGAAGATCAGTTTGTTTCAGCAGACTGATATGGGAGAACTAAGAAGAAATAAGAAAAGCTACTTCCTTTGCCTCACTAGTGGCACATCTATCTGGTAAAAAAACTCAAAAAACAAACCAAAAAAACCCCACCTCACCCTGAAAGTGAACACTGACAGGTATAAACACAGTGCAAAAAATTACTTCACAGCTGTTCAAAGGAAGGGGGTGTTTTCATCCAAATTAACTGAGATCAGCCAGGTCAGAACACACAAATACACATGAGCAGCAGTGCCAAGATGTATCTCACAAGGGGGCTTTACCAAGGGACATTTTCTCAAAGCTAATGAGCTGTGGCCAGTCCAAACATGTCCACTGTTACGTAGGATTGTCCTGCAGCATTTTGTTGCGAAGGACGTAAGGCAGCTGACTGGCTTTTGGGTTCATTCTTACTATATTCTGGCAAGTTCTCAGAAATAAGAAACTCCCTTGTTTTAACAGAATTTTTAAGGTATGGATTGAACAGTGCTTTTTCACTGAAATCTTCCAGCTTTAAAACTTCTTCATTATCATTTTCTTCATTTTTAATTGAAGAGTGCAGTCTGAAGTCACACAAACCATCTTCCAGCACTTCTATGGGTTGGACTTCCTTTGCTGGTATCAAAGCTGAATGCATTTGACTTCTGATATCTTGATCGGTAATTATATAAGGCATGGATGGTGAAAAACATTTAGCAACTTCATTCTCTTCATTATACAGTATCTTTTTATCTCCATTAATCATGCCTTTTGTATTAATATCAGTACATTCAGAAACAAGGCTTTCACAATTCATTAGTAGTGATCCTTCCTGACTTTCTTCAGGTAAACAGTGTTCCAAAACACTTATGTCTTCAAAGTCTATGGTTTTAGCCTCAGATGTCACTTCCTTCAAAAATGAATTACTCTGTCAGTACAAAGAGATAAATTCGAAAGTTATCTAGGGGTACATAATGTATTAAGGTTTTTTTAATATGTAAAATATTACCATTCTGTTTGACTCAATTTCAAAAGTGAATGCATAAGGAGTTCATGCGCATTTCAGCTGGGATGCAGTTGTATGTGAATGAGTACTAAAAACGGTAACGTTATTCTGTTCATTTGTTGAACACTTGCGTATTAGGTTTTCTGTGCTTAATAAAATTATTTCCAATGAAAGCTCAGAATCAGGCCTGGATGGTTTCCATCTTTTCCACTCTAACCAGCCATTTTTCAGACAAAAGTTTAAATCCCACTCTCCACAGATTACACTTTCTGTGTAAACCTGATCAACTCCACTTCATTCAAACAAACATCAAAACTATAACAAGGAATAAATATCCAACAATTAAAAAAGACAGAAATGTTAATACAATAATATACAAAATGTTATTATATGTTGCACTACATTTTTTGTGAAGAAGGGAGTAGATACCCATATGTTTGAACCTGACCGAGTAGACTTAATAACCTGAACAAATTTAATTTACTTTATTCAATAAACCATGTCCACCAATCTCTTTACAACTTCAAAACATTATTTCTTGTTATCGTATAACAACTAAATGATAAATTATAAAGACGCATCTTTGCTATTAGTTTGAAATATAATGAAGAGAACTTTATAGAACTTCAACAGAAGAATGAAATTCAACAGGTTTTTTTGTTTAGTCATAAAATGACTTTCAGAGAAGGACTTCTCTCCATTTGATCCCATCTTTAATACATAAAATTGCAATTATTACCATAGATGCATCAAGAGGCCATTCCACTGCAATGCTCTCTGCAGGATTAGGTATATCAGGCCAGCAAACCTTTTTAAACCTATCGAGAAAGGAATTCTAGTCAAATGATGAAAGAAATAGATTATTAAAAATAAAACCAACAAACCTCCAGAAAGCCCAAATACTGCAAAAATATCACACTTTCACAAAGGAAGTCTTTCCTATATTTACACAATCTTTCTCATTAGAATTGTTTGCCTCACACTAATTATTACAAAAGATTTCCACAAGTAAAAATCTTGGGTTACAGAGACATTGCAGAAAAAATTACTAATGCACAAAAGTAATGTTTTTAATTATATAGTAGATCAAATAATAGCATGCCAAAATAAGGCTGCATACAAAATCTGTTGTGATCATGTTTCAGGGTGGTTCTTCAGTGAAAAGCCACCTCAGGCAAACCTTGCTCAAGGAAAGCGTCCCTTGCTCTACACCACACTAGAGCTACGCTGAGTTCTTATGTTAATAGCAGATAAATTATGCTAACGGGCACCATAGCTTATAACTGTCCAACGGAGTAGTAAACAGGAAACAAAACAAATCGCTCATTGATACTGAGCATATATGTAAGTGAATGAAACCAAGCCACAGCTTGACTTTTCATACTGCAATTTGATCTACACAAGAATATAAACACCTAACCACATCTTAAAATGTTCTCCAGAATCAAAACACAGTTTCTCACTATTGTAAAGATTCACAAAACACAACATAGATGAAGACGTAAAACAGCTGGAAATTACAGTTACTGCTTCAGCTATACTTACTACCTGATGCTTCATATGACAAAAATCTTGGTTCTAATAGCTTAGAACACAACAAAATAGTTAAGATTTGTAACCTTCTTATTAAGCGTCAGCCAAACCACACAGTTACTTTTCACTCTAAAGAAAAGCACGCTTTATAAACTTAAATCCTCATGGTCATCTTTGGGATGTTATAGCATCCTCATGCTCTGAGGAAGCAATTTAAAATCTAGCAGGGGACATCTGAGACAGCAGATAAAAGGATTACGAATCATGCATAGATACGGATCCAAACTCATGGATCAAGCACCTGAATGCTTTCACATCATGTAATTTCTAGTTTCTTCATTACGTCTTTACAGCTCAAGGGAAGTGTCACAAACCAAGGGAAGCATTATTAACGTAGCTAAGATAAGCAATAAGGGTTATGTGAAATGTGTTCTAGTGGTGTACTAGCAGACATATTAAGAGCGGCTGGAAAACTTTATTTCTGGTGTTATTAACCTTTCAATAACTGACTTTCAAGTATGCTTCACTCATTTGAATGACTATGGAACTGCAAATGACATGTAGCATTTTCCATAAACTGATACAGACGATATGTAAATCTGTTTCTCCTATTTCTTTTCTTCTGATTTACTGCACTCTCTAAAATTAGTATTTATTTTTGGACTAGAGTACATTAACTGCAGTTACAAGATAACCTGTATGCTCAGTTATTTGTTACTCAAATTGTTTATTTCTTAATTTCACACTGGTTTGGAACCCAACAAAAGCATTTATAAGATATATAAAATTTTGCTTTTTACAAGTTAAAATTAACTGATTGCATTCAGTTTTAGAGGGCAGAAAATGTACTCACGCATGTTTTTTCAAAATGCATGTTATCCAAAGGCTTAAGAGAAACAACATGCTTAATCCAATGGGTAGAGCAATGAAAATAACATCTTCTTTATCTTTAGAGGGAGGAAAAAAAACCACACAGATGTTTATAATTTCATCATGTATTCCCTTAACACAGTTGATTTTCAACACCCAAGTCACCTAATTAGCACAATTCTAAAGAACTCTGTCAAAACTAGCCAAAATTACTCATTGTACAATGTGTCTAAAGATGAGTATTTTGAATCCAACAAGTCACCATTACTGACCCAGAAAAAGCAGCTCATGATGAGACTTCTCAGAATATCTCAGAAACAGATGTATTGCATTTTAAAATTTCCTTTACTTACTAGAATCGCACAATAATTCAGATTGAAGGGAACATCTGTACATCCCCTCGTCCAACTTTGAAATTAGAATCGGGTTGCTTGGGGTCATAACAAGCCAACCTTTTAAAGTCACCTAGGACGAAGAGTCTACCACCTCTCTGGGCACTTGTTGTTTTAGAGTCACCTAAAAATGCTATGCAGTGCCACTTCTACTTGTTACTACAAAAGAAATAGTAAAGGAGTTTTAAATGCACAAAAATTACAGCTACTCTAACCAAAACAGTGAGCAGATTTCTGAGCTAGCTTCCAAGTACCTACCACAGGTAGGTACTGACAACAATAGAGACTGGACCTCAGCATAGTCTAACTTACCTTGCATTTGAGCAGTAAACTAGCAGATTAATTTACAGGTAAAAAACCAAATTAGCTTTGAGTCACATGACAAGTTTAAGGATAGCTAACGCACTTTTTTGTATTTTAGTTTGGCCACCACTATGACAATTTATGTATGTATTGAAAACATCCTTCCAGAACTAGAAATGAGGACGTGTCTGAACTCCTGACCTGCAGCCACCATACCAAACTCCTTGGTAAAACATGGCTAAAACAAATACTTCCACACACAGACTCACCACAACCTGTGCACTCATTTATTATTTAAGCTTATATAGCAGAACAGGTGCAATGCAATGCACAGTTATTCTAAATCTAGTACCTCAGATGGAAATGTCTTGGTTTTTAATAAACTGTTAGGCAGCTCATCCCATAACTGACAGACTATCAACTTTTGCTCCCACAAACATCCATACTAGTCCACAGCTTTACTGACAGCAAAATAAATATTTTGCCTTTCAACTTCTAATCTTGAGGTTTTAGTCTGTGAGATAACTGGTGAAATTGAGTTAAATTCAGCTAGCGCTGGTAATTCTTCCTTGTTTTGCTTAACACTGATTTAAAAAAAAAATAACAAATGCCTAAAAAATGTCCTACATTTCTTACTCCCAATCTGTTTTTAAAATAGTAATAACTAATCTGGAATATTACTTACTGAATTTCAAAGTCTTGAAGGTTTTTGGCTCTCCACTGGTTCCACCAGCTCCATTGCTTGCCATGATATAGACAGTATATTGCGTATTAGCCTTTAAGGACTTCAGTCTATACTGCAGAACATCAGAGTTCACTGTTTCATCTTTTTAGGAAAAGAATTATGTCAATAAACACACAAAATAGTGTTACATCAGGGAACTGTACACTTATTCAGCATTTTTTATGACAGATCACAAGGTATTTTAAAGACAAGTTGAAATACAAAGCAACCTTATCAGTTCTTTGAGAGAGAAAACTTAAATTGCCAAACAATGTTTATCAATGCTACTTAAAAGTCTAGAGCAAAAAAACCCAATTATTATTTACTTTTTAAAATACGTATTTTTTTGCTAATATTATAAATAGGCAAATTATAATCTCCTGTAGTTTATCACTGAAAACAGTGTTTCGAGAACTTCTATTTCCTGGAACCTAGGCTCAGAAATTAAGAACTTAAAATAGTTTCTGCACCTCGTAAAATTTAACTGTATTTCTAACACAGGCAGTTAGACACTGGTCATCCAAAAGAATGTAATCTATAAGCACTGGGATATCATCCCAGTAATGTCAGAGGAAAGACAAAATCAACATGAATTTTTTTCTGAGTTTCAAAATGCTTTTCTGAATAGAACTCAACGTTTCCAATACCTTCTCCATTACTGGAATTAGTATGATTTGCTTCACTTTTAAATTTTTTTAAGCAGGCATACATCATAACATTCTATGTCTACAAACAGCATTAAAAGCATGTTCGTATTATGAAATTTAAGTCACTAAAACATGTTCTAGTGCATAAAGTCAAAGCTAACTCATGTCATCATTCAGTTCAGTCAAGAAACACTCAGGAAATAGATACGCTGCAATATGCCCTAAAATTAAACAAACTTGAGTTTCTCTTGTATCAAGGAGGGGAAAGTGATGTTCTAGAGTTAAAAGGCCATCAGTGATGTCACCTTGGCACAAACTCTACATTCTATCCTTATCAAAAAGATAGGACATCAGAGAAGCCTCAGAAAACTTCAGTACAGTAGGGTTTTGCCATTTAAATTTAAGTTCCTTACGTTGCAATTTAAAACAAATTTCCTAAATAAACTAATCTGAACCTGTAAAACGGGCAAGGTCTGCTTTATGCTAGAAGTAGTATGGAGAGATATGGCTCCCAAGATGAGGCTGCATGTCTTGATGATGACCCCGCACAAAGCAGTAAGGATTCATTTACTCAGAAACCAACATGGCAAGAAAAACTACGTGTAGAGGACAATCTGACAGAAATAACTAGCTTTCTCTTTATAATTTAAAAATTACCAAGAATGTTTTTGTCCTGGCTCCGAACTGGATATCCAGAAGCAACTGAAGACAAGATTTGTAAGTTTGAGATCTTTTTAAAAAAATAATACGTTAAGTGTCTGCTAACAGTGATGTCTAAAGCAAAGGAGGAAAAAGAACCATTTCTGAAGCGTTGAATGATCCAACAGCATTCTTCATGAACTATACAGGAAGAACAAATTTAGGTCACCGAAGCACTTTGCAAAAAAATTCTGCTGATATTTAGGCTACAGAAGTTCTGAATAGGTAAGATTATACTGACACCTTGTATGGATACTGCTCCTGAGGTAGGAGATTAAGAATGTGCTCAAAAAGGTATGCTATCAACCTCCAGAGAAGAAAAATAATACCAAGCACAGAACATAAAGCACATTTTGAGAAATTAATCTAAAAACTACTTCCAAAGAAACTATTTCTTGGCAGCTTATTTTAGCTTCTTAGCTATCAGTTACTATATTGCTTTCATTGTAAAACTAACTGTAAAAACATTTTTACCAGAAAATTTCCACCATACTGTTGCAGAAGCTGAGGGCTTGGGAAAGGCATCCTTCCAAGGACATGCATGGAACTTATAAATTCTCTGCCTCACAAAGTTCAAATTCATGAATTTGCACAGGATCTATGACTCTCCAATATATTTTAGGACCAACTTTAGCTCCTGTACTTCTGTCATGACTTCTTCCATTGGCTTCAGAGGTGTGTTACAATGGAAGAGAGATTCGAAGATGGAGGGAGGCTAATACATATGTGAAAGGGGAAAACAGCAAGTATCTGACAAATAATACGCTCTAATTCGGCATAATCCTGCAAATTTGATTATTTTTACGGTTAATGGAGAACAATCTGAAAAAAGCCTCTCATTTATGAGTTTCCATCCTGGTCTGGAATGGGAAAAGGTGGAACAGGGCTGACTAATTTATCAGAAAGGATGCAGGAAGCAGAAAGGATGACATGGTCAACAGTCATGGCTGTACTACCTTGTCTAGTACCATATTAATAGTGAAGAAGATTAATTGAGCAAGCAGTGCTGTGCAAACAAAGTTCAGAACAAAGAAACTGAGCAAGAATACACATGTAGTATTAGAGCAGCGACTATTCACTAGAATACCCCATAATTTCAATTCAACCTAAAAAAAAACTTTAATCTTTATGCAAGCCACATTTTAATATCAGTATTTTCAGAAATATTTATAACAAACAATAACAAAGTGGGCTAATAACAATGAAAATAACTATCTTCAGACAGCACATTGTCATAACCCTGTTAAAAGCGTTGATGTTTAATGTATACTTACTCAATTCTTTTCCATCTTCAGGTTTATAAAATATTGTATAGTTACGGATAAATCCATTTCTTTTATCCTTTGAAATTTCGTTCCATTTTATTGTAACTTCATTTTTTCCTGGAATGCCTGTGTCCGCCACAGGTCCTTCTGATGGCTCTACACAGAAGGATTATAAATTAGAAAAAAGTAGTAAAACAGTCCAAGTATCGCAATGTCATCCATTTGTGTTACTTCACGCATACCAGTAACATTAGGGGCAACAAATAAACAAGGAAATACATCATCTTAGTGGTCTGATATAGCCCTTAACTTTTCTCACCCTCTTCAATGTAATTTCTTCTGATAATACTTCCCCATACCTATTCTAGCATTTGCATAGTTCTCAGTGTTTCTGCATCCAAATACCTCAAGGTCATTAGAAGGCTCTACCCTCACAACATCAGAGAGATCAAGAGGTAATGCACTCATGGGGGAACTCAAGTGCAGGCTGAGCTGAGATCCAGCTGGGGTCTCCAGCATCCCCAGTCTTTGCCCATTACATTAGACAAAGCATTTCTATTTATACAATCCAATTTTCACATGCATTGCTCATAACTTTGAAGCAAGAGTTCTCCACGCTTCAGTTTTAAAACAAGTATCTTCCTTCCCATTCTCTGACAACCTTTAATACTCACAGCTCCCTATACATAGGAAAGCACAAAACAAAGTTCTAATTGTGCTAGTAATATATTAGGACTGATAAAACCACTAAAATAAAGTCTAATTATATATCTAAATGAGCTGTAAGATGTAAGACATAGCCAATTTAAAAAACTGTTTCATGTTTGTAGCTATACTCTTTCCAAGTGCTATGTATACAGTGTGTAAACTTTACAACAAATGAGTAGATTCAAGCAGCAATGTACCTGTATCACAAGATACAAATTTTCTTTACTGAAAAATTCAGCACCTGATCTAAGAACAGAAATCAGGAAGTCCGAATCCTGGGGTTTTTTCAGCATCTACATCTCCTTCAGTAATGCCAGTATCAAATTGCTCAAAGATAATACACCCTGAAAGACAGACTACTACACACCTTATACAAGATTATTAGTTCAAAATACATACTTTTTTCTTGAACGTAAGTTTGTATGGAATATGGAGCTTCTACTTTATTTCCATAGAGAGGATACACCGAGATGTTATAGCATATAAATGGTTTAAAGTTTTCTGTAAAGAAAAAAAATTTACATACAATTATCTATGTGAGATTAATACAATGAAAGAACAAATCACAGTGCAGTTCTAAATATACTTACAGACCTCTATTTTCTTCAGATTTTTAGCAAACACAATATATATTTATTGCCTCAAATGCTCATTACTGCCCTTAGCACAACAAATTTTATTTAGTAGTACTCATAAAAGCACTTCGATTTTTATTCATTTTTCACTAGAAATACTTTGAATGAGTAATTACACTTCAGCCTTATACAGCTTCTCCATACAAAGCACACGCTAACAGTTTGAGGTTTTGGGGGAAGTTTTTCTTTTCAAGTAACCAGTACAAAATGATACCTCCAGGAATACTTTTAATTTCACGTATCTTTAGGTTTACTGCTCTGCAGAAGAGAGTTTTGCCTCATGTATCAAACAGCTTAAAAGGCACAATGGGGCCCTAGCTCTTAACTCTACATTGATGTTCCAGTTATGCCAACACCAGATCTGCTTCTAACCAGCTTGACTCAAAAGTACAATTGTAGAAGTGAAATCTCTGCAGTAGACACAGTTCAAGCTTCTGGAGAGGAAGTCTTGAACTCTGAACAATCCAGCAGCCAAGTAAGCAACAGGGTGCATTCCATACTTAGAAGCAACTCACATGAACTATGAGAGGACACATCTGTGGCTTTACACCCCATGGGATGAAACCAGCGTAAAGGGTTTCCTAGACCACTCCCCCTCAAGCCATGTGGCTTGTGCAACAAGAATAATGGCTATCGACAGATCCCTGCGTTATATCAACCCTCTGCTGATTTTTCAGTCCCTTACACCTACTGCAATCCAGCAAAAGTTAGATGACCCACGTCATCCTTAAAATAATTCCACAAAAGAATGCCAGAATCACGCCTGAATAGCAGTAAGTCTGAATTTGCCTTGCCATTTCTAATGTGACTTGTGCTTAGGGTAAACAAAGGTGTCCTAACAATGCTGAGGAGGGAAGATGGTTTATCAATATATTAAAAAAAACTATAAATCACATTTATTTCTCACATTGAGCAGAAAATTGCACTATTTCAGCAGTTTAAGATTCAAGACTCACCCACCTCAGTTCTACGTGTAATAAACTGCTCTTGAATTTCACTTCAAGCAGACTTTTGTTAACATTTGTTTTTTTGTTTTACTGTAGCACTGAAATAGTATTTAAATTGCTGTTCTCTGAGCTAGTAAGACAAATTTCATGGGGAAGCTAGCTATATTCACAGAATCATGTAACAGTAGGGGTTGGAAGGGACCTCTAGAGATCGTCTAGTCCAACCCCCCTGCTAAAGCAGGTTTGCCTAGAGCACAGGAATGCGTCCAGGC